>CM046667.1:143088008-143339414 GCA_025594165.1 Tamias sibiricus | reverse complement strand
CCACTGGCAAAGAGGACATTTTTTTAACTCAGTGTGTAAAGCATACATTACTCAACAAATGATGTTGGCGCACTTGAGTAACCTTCCAGTGGGTGATCCCCAACACCATCTCTCATGCCAAAATAAATTTTCCAGTACGTTAAAATTTTTGAAGTGCTACAATTTGCTGTCAGTGAATATCTTTTATGATTTTATGGTGGAGAGTGGTTTCCATAGCCCACAAAGGCCAGATGCATAATGAAAAAAAAATTGATCTACTAAATACACCTGAAGAATTTTTTACTTTATATGTAAATAAAGGACCATGAACAAAGTTAAGCTGAAGCCATGAAGAGGGATAATGCTTTCAAATTATGACAAAGTTGATGCTTTACATGTAAAGAGCAATTACAAATCAATATGAAAACATGACTGGCTCAATTAGTAAACAGGCAAAAGATACAAATGAACAGTTCTCAGTAAAGGTGATACCACTGGATAAATGTCATATGAAGTATTGTTCAGCCACATTATAAATCAAAAAGATAGTAAAATACCATTGACATATGATTGCAATCACTGCATGAGAAATTTATGAAATATTTAACATAATGGATCTATTTGAGGTGGGATGTAGGAAAATGGAAATTGATGCAGACTTTTGGAAGGATAATTCAGTGATACGTACCAAACACTAAAAAAGGGTTACATTCTGATCTAACAATTCTCTTTCTAAAAATCTATTGCAGAAATCAAACATATCATTTTATTCATTTTAGCATTATTTATAATACTAAAAATTTTTAAAAAACAAAAGATATAAATAGAGGACTAGTTAAAACAGTTTTGAATTATATGTTGAGGAATATTATACATCCCCAGTTTACACCCATGTGTGTGTGTAAGAAAAGCTTTAGAAGCACAAACAGCTATGGGAGGCTGTACTCCAAGGCAGTACTGTCCTTGAGAGGGTCATTGCTGTCTGGACATACAAAACATCTGTAATTCCTTCTTTCTGACTTTCTTAATCTCTTTCCCACAAGAATTATGTGTATTTTATTATCAAAATAGGTCAAAGAGCCGGGCACGGTGGCGCACGCCTGTAATCCCAGCACTTTGGGAGGCTGAGGCAGGGAGGATCGCGAGTTCAAAGCCAGCCTCAGCAATGGCGAGGAACTTAGCAACTCAGTGAGATCCTGTCTCTAATAAAATACAAAAAAGGGCTGGGGATGTGACCCAGTGGTCGAGTGCCCCTGAGTTCAATCCCCGGTACCACAAAAAAAAAAAAAAAAAAAATAAGTCAAAGAGCAATAAGGGGACTTTGATGATGACATGAATGCCTCAGGAGCAGCAGCAGCAGAGGCAGAATGGTGTGGTGTATCCTCTGCAACCCCTGAAAAGTTGATCAAACATAATTCTCAAGATGACCATGTTGCTAGAACTTGTCCCTTTATCCTGAGTGGACCCTCATACCCACCCTTTAAATCTCCAGTGCAGAAGCCACATGACACATCTTGCATCACCTGGGCTTGGCACATTGTATCTGTGAGCTTGGTTACAATCATTAATTACTAGTAGCCTGACAAACACTGGGTGATATCTGCAGGTGAACTTGTGATCCAAAATAGCAGAGGACCAGAATGTGTGTCCCAGTGACCACACAGGATGTCACCTGTCCAGTTGCTTTATCTGGGCATGTCATGGACTCATGGCTTTGCCGTGGACTCCCACCCCTCTCCATTCAACCTTGTGCTTTTTGCACTGGGGCTCCCAGGTCCTTGTCAGTGATACAGAGGCCTGGAGGTGTGGTCTTGGCATACTTTCCTGGCCAGGGTTCCTCCCCCAACATCATCTGGAAGGCGCAGCTCTGATGGCTGCACCAAGAACACAAGATCACCACTGCTCTCAGATGCATCCCTGCAGACTGACTAGACCTGCCTCAGAGTGACCAGGGCTAGTTCAGCAACCCATGGCATACACATGAGCTTCTCTCCTCAGTGCCAACTCCACCTTTTTCCTCTTCCCGGGAAGTTGTTTTGTTCAGAAAGAAAGGCCCATGCTAGCTAGCATTCCCAGTGCAGGTCAAACAGCTACCCAAGAGTCTGCCTTTGCCTCCTTTCTGAGCTCATACCCAGAGCTTCTATACTTACAGAAACCGCACCTGCTCACCCATCAGTTTCCCTTCTGCAGTGTCTTTTGGATGGGACTGGCATCCTACTCAAAGACACGCCAAATCCCCCTGCAGCTCCTCTACTGCTGGGATGGACAGTAGCCTGGCTTCCGTACGCAGAGATGGCTCCCTACTGTCTGCACACAAAGCTCTCCATGCACTTGAAGACTCCTCTGTAAGCTGCTGGCATGTAACAAAATTCAGTATCCTGCACAAGCCAGGCATATTAAGAGCTTCAGCTCTTTACACACACACACACACACACACACACACACACACACACACAGAGAGAGAGAGAGAGAGAGCTAAATGCATGTACTAAATATCTACACACACACATCATACACATGCGAGCATACATACACAAACTCATGGATACCATAAAACCAGAGGTCCACAGCCCTGACACAGCATCCAACTTTGCCTGCTCTCAGATTCCTCCAGAATTCTGTCCCTTCCTGAAGATGTCACCTCCCATCTGAAGCTATCTCCTTATCTTCACTTGTATGTGTACTCCTGGAAATATCTATGGGCTCTCTGGCACCCCAGCTCCTAGGCATCTCTTAGCTGGGATCAGGAAAAAAGTGCACAGGTACAGCATGGGTGGGTTGAATGAACAGAACAGCAGCTCCCCTGCTGTGGTCTGTCTGACCTGCCTGGTTGGATAGCACCTTCAGTCCCCAGGCCAGGTGTTGTTCACCAGCAACGGAAACCTGTGTCTCCCCCATGCCTTCTGTCTTCCACATTCTCAGTTGGCCACAGCTCTCCAGAATGTTCACCAGTGTCTAATAGACCCCGGAACCCTCCCAATGCCCAGATACCTGAAGCCTTCACATATTTCTGTGATACTTAAGAAGCAGCACCCCAAGCACATGTTTGTACACCAAAGGACATGGGGAAGGGAGTTCTTTTGTAAGACCAGTTGGCAAAAGAAGGCAGAGCTTTCCTTGATTCTGGGGAAGTTAAACGGCTGCCAAGACTCAAACCCTTGCTGCCTGATATCGAACCAGCTTTCTTCACCTGGCTTTAGTACCACCCATGGGAATAATAGGAGTGTTTTTTCACCCACCTTTAACCAGGAAGTTCCTTATAAGATGCTCAGGAGCTTTCCTGGCGCCTTGATCCACAAGAACAGGAAAGTAGAACCTGGAGGCAGTAAGAGCAGACCAGAAGCACTGTTAACAAGGATGAAAATGGAGAAGCTTCAGGGACTCCTAGTGCCTTGGGAGGGAAATTCCCATAAATGCTTGTTAAAGAAAATGGTATAATTGACCCTTTGGAAGGATAAATGTTTCCATATTTTCTGGTGTATTCCTCCCATCCCACCAGGCAAATAGAGCTTCAAAATTAACTGTAACAGGCACTGGTTTAAAAAAAAAAATAACACTGAAAGGTCCCTTGGGGCAGACCCACTTCCAAGAACCAACAAAGACAGAAAATGCTGTCTTTCTTATATACCCATTGGCTCAATGATCACACTGAATAAAGAAGAAAAAGGAGGCTAGTTGAATGAGTTTGCATCCTAGTAGTTACACTGTATTTTCTTTCTCATATTTCACCAGTAACCAGTGGCTCTCAAAGTGATGTCCACAGGCAAGTATTACCAGCATCATCAGCTAAATCTCTGGGAACAGTGAACTTTGTGGTATTTTAATTGTCCTGTTCCTAACCCATTCTTTCAAGCTCTGCAATAGCCCTAAAATCTAACAGCCTGATATATGGCAAAAAAAACTAGTAATCTAGCAGCCACTGGAAGGAAAAATCCAGTTTAGAAATCCTTCAAAACCCCATTATTTTATTTATTTATTTATTTATTTTACAGTGGGAATGCATTTAGACATATTGTACACAAATGAAGCGTAACTTCTCCTTCCTCTGGCTGTACATGGTGCAGAGTCACACCAGTAGTGCAATCACACATATATATAGGGTGATAATGTCTGTCTCATTCTACTGTCCTTCCCATTCCCATAGCCCCATCTCTCCCCTCACTCCCCTCTGCACAACCCAAAGTTCCTTCATTCTTCCCTGTCCCCCTTCCCTTCTATGGATTAGCATCCACTTATCAGAGAAAACATTTGGCTTTTGGTTTTTTGGGATTGGCCTATTTCACTTAGCATGATGTTCTCTACTTTCACCAATTACCTGCAAATGCCATAATTTCATTCTTCTTTAATGCATATGTAGCACATTTTCTTTTTTTAATAAAGTTATTTTTTATCTTTGTTTTATTTATTTATTTTTGTATGTGGTGCTAAGGATTGAACCCAGTGCCTCATGCATGTGAGGAGAGCGCTCAACCACTGAGCTACAACCCCAGCCCATGTACCACATTTTCTTTATCCATTCATCTGTTGAAGGGCATTTAGATTGGTTCCGTAATTTAACTATTGTGAATTGAGCTGCTATAAACATTGATGTGGCTGCATCACTGTAGTATGCTGATTTTAAGTCCTTATGTGGGATAGATGGGCCAAATGGTGATTCCGTTCCAAGTTTTCTGAAGAATCTTCATACTGCTTTCCATAGTAGTTGCACTAATTTGAAGTCTCAACAGCAATGTATGTGTAAACCTTTTCCCCCACATCCTCACCAACACTTAAATTGTTGCTTGTATTCTTCATAATTGCTATCCTGACTGGAATGAGATGAAATCTTAGTTTTGATTTGCGTTTCTCTAATTGCTACAGATGATGAACATTTTTTCATATGTTTGTTGATCGATTGTATTTCTTCTTCTGTAAAGTGTCTGTTCAGTTCCTTGGACCATTTATTGATTGTGCTATTTTTTTTTTTAGTGTTAAGTTTTTTGAGTTCTTTATATATCCTGAAGATTAGTGCTCTATCTGAGGTGTGTGTGGTAAAGACTTTCTCCCATTCTATAGGCTCTCTCTTCACATTATTGACTGTTTCCTTTACTGAGAAAAATCATTTTAGTTTGAATCCATCCCATTGATTGATTCTTTGATTTTGCTTCTTGTGCTTTAGGAGTCTTTTAAAAATATATATATATATTTATTTGCTTTTAGTTGGACACAATACGTTTTTACTTGGTGCTGAGGATCGAACCCTGGCCACGCACGTGCTAAGTGAGTGCTCTACTGCTGAGCCACAACCCCAGCCCGCTTTAGGAGTCTTGTTGAGGAAGTCAGGTTCTAATCCCACATGATGGAGAGTTGGGCCTGCTTTTTCTTCTCTTAGGCGCAGGGTCTCTGATCTTGTGCCTAAGTCTTTGATCCACTTTGTGTTGAGTTTCATACATGGTGAGAGATTAGGTGTTAATTTCATTTTGCTACATATGGATTTCCAGTTTTCCCAGCACCATTTGTTGGATAGGTTTATCTTTTCTCCAATGTATGTTTTTGGCACCTTTCTTTAGTATGAGATAACTGTATTTATGTGGGTTTGTCTCTGTGTCCTCTATTCTGTACCATTGGTCTACATGTCTGTTTTGGTGCCAATACCATGCCAATTTTGTTACTATGGCCCTGTAGTATAGATTAATGTCTGGCATTGTGATGCCTCTTGCTTCACTCTTCTTGCTATGGATTGTTTTGGCTATTCTGGGTCTCTTATTTTTCCAAATGAATTTCATGATTGCTTTTTCTAGTTCTATGAAGAATGTCATTAGGATTTTAATAAGAATTTATTTTTCTTTTCATATCCTCTTTCATTTGCTTTCACTGTAGATCAGAAATGCAGCATGAATTTAGCTGATCCAGAGGCCGCACAGTGAGCTAATGTTTCAACAGTGCTTTTTCTTTCTCAATTGGCAAATGGAGAGCTAAAGACAGGAGCCATTTTGAGGAGGCCACATTGCAGCTTGCTGCTGCAGGAGCCTAGAAGATCATTTAAACTATGCCATACTATCCCAGAAAGTGCCTACTGTGCTGTCTAGGGTGTGTCTAGCAGAACATAAGTGAAACAGGCACAGAGATTATACCCAGGAGGATTCAATTCAGAAAAATGGAGGGGAGTCGAACTTACTTTCCCCTTGAGTCTGGCAGCTCATATGACCAACTGCAGAAGGTCAGGAAACAGAATAGTAGGACACAAATACTCTCAGGGATTAAACCTGGGAAGACTGTATTTATAGGCGGTGGAATGTGTGAGACGTGAGGGGGGTTGGCTCCCCTCCCCCAAAGTGCAATTCTTAGGAGGCTCCTGAAATCCAAACTTCTGGCAGAAATAAGCATCTGCCCAGCCCCAGTGGGGTGTTGATCTCTGTGAAAAGCAGATGCCACCCAACAAAGTCCCTAAGGCCTGATTAAGACTAAGCCCCAGCCACCAGAACTCCCCTTATAGAACCCTGGTATGCACCAATCCAATCTGTATGGACTGAACTCCAATTGACAGTACTTCCCATTGTAAAGAAAAGCAAAAGGAGACAGAAACAAAGTACAGAAGCAAAAGCAAAAGCTGCTCACCTGAGCTGCTAGCTTTATTTATGTCCATAGGTTACATTAGGTCATTGGCATCTAAAGTACATATTGTTCATTGTATTACTAGGCAGGTTACAGACTTAGCAACATTATGCAGCTTATTCCTCAGTTACATACTAAGTTGCAGTGTGCAATGTTAGCGAGCTTTGTGTAGCTCTCAGGAAAGTCCATTATATAAAGTTACTGTTATGTGGACAGGTTTAGGCTCAGTGAAAGATTGTGGTTGTCTAACAAGACAGTTCCTTTATTCCCAGGAGCTGAGTGTCTGAGATCAAGGTCAAGGCTGATAAGACTCTAGCACAGAGCCTCCTCATGGAGGTCATTGCTACAACAGCTAGGCATTCTGTGTATTTGCACAGAAGTTTTCCCAGCAGCCAGGCATGGCACATGTATTAGTTATTTTACTAGTTCCTAGGAGAAACTGCAGAGCATTCTAAGAGTGGGAAACAGAGTGCCTGTTATCCAGCAGGAGTTTGCTCACCAGAGGAATGCTTCTCTGTATATTCCCATGGTCAGAATCCCTACATCCCATCCCATCCTACCTTCTTAGGATGAAAAGAGAAGTTGAAAACTATCTTAACCTACTTGAGTTTTAGGTCACTGCAGCTGACAGCTCAGTGAGCAATTCAAAAAGAGGAAGAAGTTAACAACTTCTCTCTCTCTCTCTCTCTCTCTCTCTCTCTCTCTCTCTCTCTCTCTCTACAGCCCAAGAAGAAATAAAAGGAAGGGCAGTCGGGTATAGGTACTGACCATCCACCCTCATTGACAGTTCTGTCCAACTCGGTGAGGGGTAGAGGTAATTACTTCATGTTTCATTTAAAAAACTACTTTTGTACTATTTTTTGGTGTTCTTCCTGTGCTGATTGGTATACACACACACACACACACACACACACACACGTATTTGTTTTTATTTTTAATATTCTGAACTTCATTCTTGAATATTCTAAATGTGGTATTCACATTTTGAATAGTCTAACTTCCTTTTACTGTTTTTTAAAAAATATTTATTTATTTATTTATTTTAGTTGTACACAATGCCTTTTACTTTTACATGGTGCTGAGGATTGAACCCGGGCTGCACACGTGCTAGGCAAGCACTCTACCACTAAGCCACAACCCCAGCCCTTCCTTTTACTGTTGCTGAAATCTCAGTCCTTGTCCCTGATGCCAATCCAATAACGAGGACATGGTTTTGAGAAAGAGTAAAAAAGATGGTTTATTGCTTTGCTAACAAAGGAGAAACACAGGGGACTCCTGTCCCAAAGGCTATGATTTTGCCCAGCTGCAGGAACAGGGGGCTTTCACGGAGGTTATACAGAGAAAATGAGATTAAGGAGGAGAGATCCTGAAGGAGAAGATCAGGGAAAAAAAGATCAGAGAGAAGTTTAGGGAAAAGGAAATTGGGAAAAAGAAAAAACATGTACATTTCAAAGCCACAATATATATAGTCAAATCATCAAATGAACCCTGTTATATTACCTTCCTATCACATTTTATTTTAATGAACTATATTTTACCATCTTTTAGAAATATTTAATTTGTATAACTCCTGCTCCCCTATCATGTTGTTGCATTTATTAGTACCATAGATGTCGTAATTGACAAGTTCTGTTTATGTTAATGCCAGATCTAGTTCATGGCTATTTATCATTTTGCTTTTGGAAATTTCTGACCCCATCATTACTGTTGTTGTGGCAATTAGTGTTGTAGATGTTGAAAGGACACTCACAGAGTCCACACAAAGTCCAAAGACCATGCCACACACCAGAATCCCACACAAGAGATTTGTTGTCGGTAACAGGAGGCATAAAGTCAAAGCTGTCCCTCTCAGGAGAGCAGCAGCCTGTTGACACACACACAGCAGCTTTATAGCCTGCAAGAGAAATTTCATAAACTGCTTAGGAGTTTAAGCTGGGGTGGGGTTGATAGCAGGTGCATGTTCTTATGGGAAGTTAAGCAGCTTTGCCAGAATCAAAACTTTGGAACATCTAGATAAAATGGCTCCCTGGGGCTAGAGTTGTGGCTCAGTGGTAGAGCATACTCCTAGAAAGTGCCAGGCCCTGGATCTGATCTTCACCACCACATAAAAATAAATAAATAAAATAATTTTTTAAAAAAAGTAAAATAAAATGGCTCCCGACCTAAAATGATGAATCTGATGCCAACAGCTGTTATAGTAGGCACTGAGTATTTTTATTTATTTTTTTTGGCAGTACAATTTTTTTTATTATTCTAATTTGTTATACGTGTTTACAGAGTGCAATTCATTTCATATTACATATAAAGAGCACAATTTTTCAAGTTGCTGGGTTTATATAAAGTATTTTTACAACAATTGTGTCTTCATACATGTATTTAGGGTAATGATGGATAACTCAGTCTACCATTATTCCTATCCCCTTGTCCCCTCTCTGCCCTCCCCCCTCTTTGTTCTAGTTAAAGTTCTTTCATTCCTCTCATCCCTACTCCCTTGTCTTTATAAGTTAGTACCTTCATAACAAAGAGATCATTCCACCTTTGGTTTTTTGGGATTGACTAACTTCACTTAGCATTACTTTCTCCAACTCAATCCATTTACCTGCAAATGCCATGATTTTATTCTCTTTTAATTCTGAGTAATACTCCATTGTGTATATATACCACAGTTTCTTTGTCCATTCATCTGCTGATGGGCATCGGGGTTGTTTCCACAATCTAGCTATTGTGAATTGTGCTGCTATAAACATTGATGTGGCTGTGTCCCTGTAGTAAGGTGTTTTTAAGTCCTTTGGAATAGACCGAGGAGTGGGATAGCTGGATCAAATGGTGGTTCCATTCCCAGTTTTCCTAGGAATCTCCATACTACTTTCCAGATTGGCTGCACCAATTTGCAGTTCCACCAGCAATGTAAGAGTGTGCCTTTTTCCCCACATCCTCACCAGCATTTATTGTTGTTTTTTTGATAGCTGCCATTCTGACTGGAGTAAGATGAAATCTTAGAGTTGTTTTGATTTTCATTTCTCTAATTGCTAGAGATGTTGAACATTTTTTCATGTATTTGTTGAATGATTGCATATCATCTTCTGAGATGTGTCTGTTTAATTACTTGGCCCATTTATTGATTGGGTTATTTGGGGGTTTTTTTTGTTTTGTTTTGTATTTTTGTTTTTGGTGTTAAGGCTTTTGAGAGCTTTATATATCCTTGAGGTTAGTGTTCTGCCTGATGTGCTTACGGTAAAGATTTTCTCCCATTCTGTAAGTTCTCTATTCACCTCACTAATTGTTTCTTTTCCCTAGCAGAAGCTTTTTAGTTTGAATCCATCCCATTTATTGATTCTTGGTTTTAATTCTTGCGCTATAGGGATCTTATTGAGGAAGTTGGGGCCTAATCCAACATGATGGAGATTTGGGCTTACTTTTTCTTCTATTAGGTGCAAAGTCTCTGGTTTAATTCCTAGATCCTTGATCCACTTTGAGTTGAGTTTTGTGCATGGTGAGAGAAAGAGATTTTATTTCATTTTATTACATGAGGATTTCCAGTTTTCCCAACACCATTTGTTGGAGAGGCTGCCTTTTCTCCAATGAACGTTTTTTGGCACCTTTGTCTAATATAAGATAACTGTAGATGTGTGAGTTAGTCTCTGTGTCTTCTATTCTGTACCATTGGTCAACTGGTCTATTTTGGTGCCAGTACCATGCTGTTTTTGTTACAATTGCTTTGTAATACAATTTAAGGTCTGGAATAGTAATGCCACCAGCTTCATTCTTCTTGCTAAGAATTGCTTTGACTATTCTGGGTCTCTTATTTTTCCAGATGAATTTCATGATTGCTTTTTCTATTTCTATGAGGAATGATATTTGGATTTTGATGGGTATTGCATTGAAACTGTATAGTGCTTTTGGGAGAATGGTCATTTGGCAATATTAATTCTACCTATCCATGAACAAGGTAGATCTTTCCATCTTCTAAGATCTTCATTAATTTCTTTCTTTAGCGTGCTGTAGTTTTCATTGTAGAGGTCTTTCACTTCTTTTGTTAAGTTGATTCCCAAGTATTTTTTTCAGGCTATAGTAAATGGGGTGGATTTCCTTGTTTCTCTTTCTGAGTATTTGTCACTGATGTACAGAAATGCCTTTGATTTATGGGTATTGATTTTATATCCAGCTACTTTGCTGAATTTATTTATTAGTTCTAGAAGATTTCTGGTGGAATTTTTTGGATCTTCTATGTATAGAATCATATCATCTGCAAATAGTGATAATTTGAGTTCTTCTTTTCTTATCCATATCCCTTTAATTTCTTTCATCTGTCTGATTGCTGGGGCTAGGGCTTCAAGAACTATGTTAAATAAAAGTGGTGAAAGAGGGCATCCCTGTCTTGTTCCAGTTTTTAGAGGGAATGCTTTCCATTTTTCTCCATTTAGGATGATGTTGTCCTGGGGCTTAGCATAGATGTCCTTTACGATGTTGAGGTATGTTCCTGTAATCCCTAGTTTTTCTTCCATTTTGAACATGAAGGAGTGCTGTATTTTGTCAAGTGCTTTCTCTGCGTCTATTGAGATGATCATATGATTTTTATCTTTGAGCCTGTTGATGTGATGAATTACATTTATTGATTTCCTTATATTGAACCAACCCTGCATCCCTGGAATGAAGCCCAATTGATCGTGGTGCACTGTCTTTTTGATATGTTTTTGTATTCAATTTGCCAAAATTTTATTGAGAATTTTTATATATATATTCATTAGAGATATTGGTCTGAAGTTTTCTTTCTTTGATTTGTCTCTGTCTGGTTTTGCAATCAGGGTGATATTGGCCTCATAGAATGAGTCTGGAAGGGTTCCCTCTTTTTCTATTTCATGAAATAGTTTGAGAAGCATTGGTGTTAGTTCTTCTTTAAAGGTCTTGTAGAACTCAGCTATGTATCCATCCGGTCCTGGGCTTTTCTTGGTTGGTAGGTTTTTGATGGCATCCTCTATTTCTTTGCTTGAAATTGACCTATTTAAATTGTGTATCTCATCCTGATTTAGTTTGGGCATATATCATATGTTTCTAAAAATTTGTCAATGCCTTTGATATTTTCTATTTTATTGGAGTATAAATTTTCAAAATAATTTCTAACTATCTTCTGTATTTCTGTAGTGTCCATGGTGATATTTCCTTTTTCATCATAGATATTGGTAATTAGCTGGGCACGGTGGCACACACCTGTAATCCCAGCACTTGGGAGGCTGAGGCAGAAGGATCGCGAGTTCAAAGCCAGCCTCATCCATGGCGAGGCCCTAAGCAACTCTGTGAGACCCTAAGCAACTCTGTGAGACCCTGTCTCTAATAAAATACAAAAAAATGGCTGAGGTTGTGGCCCAGTGGTTGAGTGCCCCTGAGTGCAATCCCCAGTACCAAAAAAAAAAAAAAAAAAAAAAAAAAAAAGTCATAGGCCAACATAACAGTTTAAAAATCAAGACCTAACTATATGTTGTTTGCAAGAGACTCATATTACAGGCAAATACAGTCAAAGGTTGAAAGTGAAAGGATGAAAAATTTATATACCATGCAAATGGAACCAAAAACAAAATCGGTAGTAGCTACTCTCATATCTGACAAAGCAGACTTCAAGCCAAAATTAATCACAAGAGACAAAAAAATATCATTTCATATTGGTAGAGGGAACAATCCAACAAGAAAATATGATGATAGTAAATATTTATGCCCAAAATATTGGTGCACTAATTACATAAAACAGATTTAACTCAAAGACTCAGATACATCCTAGTACAATAATACTGGGTAATTTCAACACACCTCTCTCACCAATAGATAGGTCATCCAGACATAAATTCAGTAAAGGCTCTTCAGACCTAAAAAATATTATAAATTAAATAAACTTAACAGACATCTATGGAATATTTCATTGAACAACAGCCAAATAAATTTTCTTTTCAGCTGCTGATGGAACCTTCTCCAAAATAGACCATATTTCAGGCCACAAAGCATCTCTTAACATATACAAAATATTAATGTAATTCCATGTACTTTATCTGATCATAATGGATGAAATTAGAAACCAACACCACAAAACCCCTACAGAAACTATATAAACACATAGAGAATGAGCAATTCACTTTTTAATGATAAATGGGTGACAGAAGAAATCAAGGAATAAATTTTAAAACATCTTAGAATCAAATGAGAAGAGTGATGTAACATAACATATATGATGGTTATTCTAAGAGAAAAGTTTATTGATATGAATGCCTACATAATAAAATAAAAAATATCCAAAATAAAAAATGTAATATAAGCCGGGTGCAGTGGTGCACGCCTGTAATCCCAGCACTTTGGAGGCTGAGGCAGGAGGATTGCGAGTTCAAAGCCAGCCTCAGCAATGGCGAGGCACTTAGCAGCTCAGTGAGACCCTGTCTCTAAATAAAAAAATACAAAAAAGGGCTGGGGATGTGGCCCAGTGGTCGAGTGCCCCTGAGTTCAATCCCCGGTACCACAAAAAAAAAAATGTAATATATTACTCAACATTAAAAGAGAATAAAATTATGGCATTTGCAGGTAAATAGATGGAGTTGGAGAATATAGTGCTAAGTGAAGTAAGCCAATCCCAAAAAACAAAGGCCAAATGTTCTCTCTGATAAGTGGATGCTGATCCATGATTGGGGGGGCAGGGGGAAAATGGAGGAAATTTAATTGGGCAAAGGGATGGGAGGAAAAGGGAAGGGACATGGGGCAGGAGAGAAGGTGGAATGAGATGGACATCATCACCCTAGGTACATGTATGAGTGCACATATGGTGTGATGCTACATCATGTACAACCACTGAAATGAAAAGTTGTGCTGCAATTGTGTACAATGAATCAAAATGCATTCTGCTGTCATATAGACCTAATTAAAATTAATTAATTAATTTTTAGAAGACCTAGTGATGCAACACAAGACCCTTGAGAAGCAGAACAAACTGATTCCAAAACCAGTAGACTAAGGAAGTAATTACTATCAGAGCTGAAATCAATGAAATCAGGAAAAAAAAAAGATGAATGAAATGAATAGTTGGTGTCTTGAAAAGATAAAAAAGATTTATAAGCCCTTAACCAAAGTAACCAAAAGAAAAAGAAGGCCCAAATTTATGAAATCAGAAGTGAAAAAGGAGAAATCACAGAAATCCAGAGGATCATTGGGCCTTTTTTGAAAACTTATTCTCCAATAAGTTGAAAAACCTAGAAGAACTGAATATAATTCTAGGCACATAAAACCTACCAAAACTTAATCAAAAGGTAGAAAATGTAGGGCTGGGGTTGTGGCTCAGCGGTAGAGTGCTCGCCTAGCATGTGCGCAACCAGGGTTTGATCCTCAGCACCATGTACAAATAAACACATTGTGTACAACTAAAGCAAAGAAATAAATATTTTTTTTAAAAAGGTAGAAAATGTAAACAGATCAAGAACCAGCAATGAAATAGAAGCAGTAATAGAAAGCCTTCCAATAAAGAAAAGTCCAAGATCAGATGGATTCTTAGATGCAATCTACCAGACTTTTAAAGAAGAAATATTGCCAATGCTCCTCAAATTATTCCATGAAACAGAAATGGATGGAACACTTGGAAATTCATTTTGTGAAGCCAGTATCACCCTCATAGCAATCAAGGAAAGAAAACTACAGACCAATATCCCTCATGAATATAGATGCAAAAACCTAGATAAAATATTAGCAAACTTTATTCAAGAACATTTTAAGAATATTGTACATTATAACCAGTTGGTTTTATCCCAGGGATGCAAGTATGGTCTAACCTACACAAATCAATAAATGTAATTCATCACATAAAAAGAATTAAGGACAAAAATCACTTAGTCATCTCAATAGATGCACAGAAAGCCTTTGACGAAATTCAGCACCCATTCATGATAAAAAGAAAATACTAAAGAAACTAGGGATAGAAAGAACCTACCTCAACATCATAAAGTTTATATATGACGAACCCAAAGCCAACCTCATACATAGTAAGTGGGGAAAAACTGAAAGCATTTTCTTTGAAATCTGAGACAAGACAAGGAGGTCCACTCTCACCACTCCTACTTAATGTATGCTAGAAATTCTAGCCAGAGCAGTTAGGCAAGAGAAGGAAACAAAAGGGATAAATAGGAAAGGAAGAATTCAAATTATCACTGTTTACAGATGATATGATCCTATACCTAGAAGATCAAAAAAATTCCACCAAAACAGTGCTAGAGCTAAAAAAACAAATTTGGCAAAGGAACATCTTACAAAATCAACATACAAAAATCAATAGCTGGGCTGGGGTTGTGGCTCAGCGGTAGAGCGCTCGCCTAGCACGTGCGCGGCCCGGGTTCGATCCTCAGCACCACGTACAAATAAATGCATTGTGTACAACTAAAGCAAATAGATAAATATTAAAAAAAAATCAATAGCTTTCCTATATACCAACAATGAATCTGCTGAGGAAGAAATCAGAAAAACAATTCCATTCACAATAGCCTCAAAAAATACCTAGGACTAAATCTAACCAAGGAGGTGAAAGACCTGTACAATGAAAACTATAGAACACTGAAGAAAGAAATTGAAGAAGACCTCAGAAGATGAAAAGACCTCCCATGTTCATGGGTAAGCAGAATAAATATTGTTAAAATGGCCATACTACCAGATTCAACACAATGCCTATCAAAATAACAATGACATTCTTCAGATAACTAGGGAAAAAGTGTCCTAAAATCCATTTGGAAGAATAAAAGACCCATAATAGCCAAAGCAATTCTAAGCTAAAACAGCAATGCTAGAGGCATCACAATACCTGACTTCAAGTGACACTACAGAGCTATAGTAACAAAACTGCATGGTACTGGCATAAAAACAGACACATAGACCAGTGGTACAGAATGGAAGTCACAGAGACAAATCCACACTGATACAGTCACCTGATCCTTGACCAAGGTGCCAAAAACATACACTGGAGAAAAGACAGCCTTTTAACAAGTGGTGCTGGGAAAACTGGTTATCCGTATGTTGAAGAATGAGACTAGACCCTTTTCTCTCACCCTGCACAAAAATCAACTCAAAATGAATCACAGACCTAGGAATTAAACCAGAAATTATGCAAGCCCTAGAAGAAAAGGTAGGAGCAACACTCCAGCATATAGCCACAGGCAATGATTTTCTCAGCAGGACCCCTACATCTCAGGAAATAAAGCCAAGAGTTAATAAATGGGAGGCTTCAAATGAAACAAACTTTCGACAGCAAAGGAAACAATTAGGAATATGAAGAGAGAACCTGCAGAATGGAAGAAAATCTTTGGTAGTTACTCTTCTGACAGAGAATTAACATCTAGAATATTTAAAGAACTCAAAAAACTTTACACCAAAATATCAAATAACCTAATTAATGAATGGAAAAATGAATTAAACAGACACTTCTCAGAAGAAGAAATGCAAACAACTAACAAATATATGAAAAATGCTCAACATCATTAACAATTAGGGAAATGCAAATTAAAACTACACTGACATTTAATCTCCAGCCAGCCAGAATAGCAGCCATCGAGAATACAAACAATAATAAATTCTAGAAAGTGTGTAGTGAAAAAGGAACCCCTTTACACTATTGGTGGGATTATAAATTAGTACAACCACTATGGAAATCTGTATGAAGATTCCTCAAAAGACTAGGCATGGAACCACCATAGGACCCAGCTATGCCACTACTTGGTATTTATCCTGAAGAATTAAAGTCATCCTACTATAGTGACACATGCATATCCATGTTTATATAGGCATAATTCACAATAGGCAAACTATGGAACCAGCATAGGTGTCCATCAAGAGATGAATGGATAAATAAAATGTGGTATATATACACAATGGAGTTTTACTCAGTGATAAGGAAGAATGAAAGTATGTCATTTGTAGGAAAATGGATAGAACTAGAGACCATTATGTTAAGTAATTCCAACTCAGAAGGTCAAGGTTCATGTTTTTTCTCATATGTGAAAGCTAGAAAGGAGAAAGGAAAAGAAAGGTAAAGGGGGAATCTCATGAAAATTGAAGAGAGATCAGTAGAGGAAAGAGATGAGGGGGAGGGAGGAAAGGAGGGAGAGGAGATATACTGTGGAATGATATTGTCCAAATTATATTGTTATACTGTATGCATGTACAAATATGAAACAACAAATTCTACCTTTATGTACACCTATAATGCACCAATAAAAATATGGAAAAAGTACATTTCAAAAGAAGAAATGGGAAGTTGCATACCCTCAAATATCTCCCCTATGATGTTTATTAATTATTCCAGGAAGTGAAATTTTATTTTCTTTCCTTTAAGGCTGAGCTAGATGTAGTTACTCCCTTCTAAGAGTTTATTGAAAGAGGAAAATAGTAACTTTCCAGTGGAGAAACTTAATCAAATGATCGAAGATTACTTCACCATTGATAGACTATGTTGAGATTATGTTCCCCTGAAATATGATGAGAAGAGGACTTCCCCTTTGTGATAGTCTTCCCAAAACTCCATAATCCAAATTTAATCATGTGAAAAACATCAGACAAATACAAATTAATGCCTGGCCAGTGCTCTTCAAAAGTGTCAAGAGAGGCTGAGGGCATAGCTCAGTTGTAGAGCACTTGTCTAGCATATATGATGTCTTGGGCTCTGTTCCCAGCACCACAAAAAAAAGTGCCAAAGTCATGAAAGACCAGGCAAGACCAAGAGACTTTCACAGCGAAGACTAAGGAGATATGTCCTTTTTGTTTGTTTCTTTTTTTAATTTTTATTCTTTTAGTTGTAGGTGGACACAACACATTTATTTTATTTATGTGGTGCTGAGGATCAAACCCAGGGTCTCACACATGCGAGACGAGCGCTTTACCACTGAGCCATTGCCTCAGTCCCCCTTTTTTTGTTTTCAGTAGTGCATCACAGTTATACATAACAGGAGGGTTGATTTTGACATACTCAAACAAGCATGGAATATAATTTGTTCCATTTAGGTCCCCAGTATTTCCTCTTTCCCTCTCCTCCTTCTCTTCCCTATTCCCTTTCCTCTACTTTATGGGCCTTCCTCCTATTTTACATACATTATATTTTTTTTTGTTGTTTGTTTTTGTTTTTGTTGTAGATTGTCACTATGTCTTTATTTTCATTTACTTATTTTTATGTGGTGCTGAGGATCAAACCCAGGGCCTCATGTGTGCAAGGCAAGCACTCTACCACGGAGCCACAACCCCAGCCCTACATATTGCTTTATAATTAGTGCTTTAGAGATATACATAAAGATGAAATTCGCTGTGGTATATTTACATATGTACCTAGGATAGTTTGGTCAATTTCATTCCAGCATTTTTCCCTTTTCTTGTCCCTCTCCCCTCTATCCCTTTCTCCTATTCCACTAATGTCCTTTCTCTCTCATGGGTGGGTCCTTTATTTTGTTCTACTAATGCATATGAAAGAAAGCATTCCATCTTGACTTTCTAAGTCCAGCTTATTTCACATAGCATGATGTTCTCAAGTTCCATCAATTTATCAGCAAATGCCATAATTTCATTCTTTTCCATGAATGAGTAAAACTCATTGTGTATATATATCATGTTTTCTTTATCATTCCCTGTTGATGGACACCTGCACTGGTTCCTCAACTTAGTTATTGTGAGTTGCACTGCTATAAACATAGATGGAGCTCTATCACCATACTATGCTAATTTTAGTTCTTTTGGATAAATACCAAGGAGTCGAATAACTGGGTCATATGGTGGTTCCATTCCTAATCTAAAAGCCTTTAACAAGCACTCATTCATGTTAAAAAAACACTGCAGAAACTAGGGATAGAAGGAACTTACCTCAACATTTTAAAGGCTATATATATGACAAACCCAAGGTGAAAGTCATACTGAATGGAGCAAAACTGAAGACAATTCCTCTAAAATCAGGAACAGGACAAGGATGTCCACTCTCACCACTCCAATTCAATATAGTTCTTGAAACTCTAGCCAGAGCAATAAAATAAAAGAAGGGAATTAAAGGCATACAAATAGGAAAAGAAGAAGTCAAATTGTCTGTTTGCTGATGACATGAAGACCCAAATAGTTTCACCAGAGGACTTGTAGAGATAGCAAAAAAAATTTAGCAAAGTATCAAGTTATGAGATCAACATTCATAAATCAATAACTTTCCTATACTCCAACAGTGAATCTGCTGAGAAAGAAATCAGGAAAACTATTTCATTCACAATAACCCCCCAAAATACTTGGAAATTAATCTAACCAAGAAGGTGAAATAACTCTACAATGAAAACCATAGAATATTGAAAAAGATCTCAGAAGATGGAAAATTTTTCTAAGTAGACAGAATTAATATCATCAAAATGGCCATGGTACCAAAAGCATTATACAGATTCAATATAATCCCAATAAAAATACCAATCACATTCTTCACAGAATTAGAAGTCTTAAAACTCACTTGAAAGAATAAAAGACCCAGAATAGCCAAAGCAATTATAAGCTAAAACAGCAATGATGAAGGCATCACAATACCTGACTTCAAGTGATACTACACAGCTATGGTAACAAAACTGCATGGTATTGGCAACAAAATAGACATGAAAACCAACAGAAGGCACAGAGACAGACCTACATAAAGTCATTTGATCTTTGACAAAGGAACCAAAAATATATGTTGGAGAAAAGATAGACTTTTCAACAGATGGTGCTAATGTGAATATTCCGATGTGCCCTCACTACACTCAGTACTTTTTCTCTTCTGTGCCTAGGCAGTGTGAATAGATGGCCCAGATAGAGGCAGTTCTTTGTTTTTGTATGTTACATTCCCACTTGCAAATCAAATACCCAGAAGTCTAACAGTATATTTGCATGCTGAAAGCAGGTATTTATTGCCTGACAGCACAGTAGACAACTAAAAAGACTCACAATCACCCAGGGCCCATGTTAGCCAAAGCTACCAGCTCTGTCCACTCCCGGAGTGGTGGGCTCAGCTACATACCTGGAGTTTTCATTCATGGACACATGTGTCTACCACAGCTGAAGCTACCAGCCTCTTTGCTCACTCCTAAGCACTGCCTAACCCTCTGTAGTAGATCGCAATGTTTTTCCCAATTCAGTGGGGGGGTGTAAATAAACCAAGGGGTGCTCTGCCAGTGAGCTACATCCTCAGCCCTTTTTATTTTTATTTTGAGATAGGATCTCATTAAGTGGCCCAGGCTGGCCTCAAACTTGTGACCCTCCTCAACCTCCCGTGTTAGTGGTATTATAGGAGTGCACCACCATACCCACTTTTTCCCAATTCTTATTCCTCCCTTTCATTCATGTGCTTAGTCACATGACTTTGAAATTCCTCCCTCTAGTGACAGGAAATATACTTTTCTACACCACTTGAGCTTGACTGTGTAACTACTAGAAAGTGGGCAAAGTAACAACATGCTAATTTGACCCCATTATCATTAAAAGAATATGTCCGGGGGCTGGGGTTGTGGCTCAGTGGTAGAGTGCTTACCTAGCACGTGCACGGCCCGGGTTCGATCCTCAGCACTACATAAGAATAAAGGCATTGTATATAACTAAAACAAAATATATATTTTTTTTTAAAAAGAGAATATGTCCAATTTCTGGGTTACCTTCTGGTCCTAGATGAATGATACAGTCATGAAGTAGGGCTATTGTAGCTGTGCAATGTTATGTAGTGTGGGTTTACTGTCATTTGTAATTTATTTACACATTTCTTTATTGATGGCCACTTAGGGCTTTTACTCAAAATTCCCACAAGTCCAAACAGTGCTTTAACAAGCAGTTTTGCACAAACATGTTACATTCACATATAAGCATTCCTATGGTGTTGATGGCATGATAAACATGCAATGCCAAAACATTTTTTCCTATTTTCCTGGAATTGATGACTAAGTTCCCAGCCATGGAAAAGGGAATCCTCAAAACACTTCCATTACTAAATTAAAAGGATATCCCATTCAGTGCCAATGTCCTCGTACAGCTTCCTCATAGAAAGAACAGAGGTGGTGGAGTTGCCTTGGGGGAGAAATCACTCAATCTTCCCAAGGTTCTCCCTTGTTGAGAATGGTACAAGGACAAGCACTTCAAGTGTACAGTCTCTAGGAGTCTAAAAAAGCGGAGATTGATATCTTGTTCCAGGTTGGATATTTTTGAAGCTACCAGGTTTGCAGATCTGCCACAGTACTCGCAAAACAGCAAATGCAGAGGGTAAAGTCACTGGCAATTGAAGGTCACCCCCCCAACCAAATAGGTCATCCAGACAGTTGGGTTTTGTTGCTACTGAAATTGTCCCTCAAGAAAGGCTGTGCCAATTTATATTCCCCCATTAGCGGTATTTCCCCAAACCCTCATCAACACTATTCTTATAAATAGTTTTCATTTTTCTTAACATATTAAGTAGACAGCTGGGCGCGGTGGCACATGCCTGTAATCCCAGCACTTGGGAGGCTGAGGCAGGAGGATCGCGAGTTCAAAGCCAGCCTCAGCAATGGCGAGGCACTTAGCAACTCAGTGAGACCCTGTCTCTAATAAAATACAAAAAAGGGCTGGGGATGTGGCCCAGTGGTCGAGTGCCCCTGAGTTCAATCCCCGGTTTAAAAAATAATAATAATAATAAATCAAAATACACACTCGAGGAGACATGAGACCAGGATACACCTGAGTGGGTCTGAAATAGCCACAAATTGGTCATAAACCGTAATGGCAAGCAGGAAACATGCAGCCAGTGCCAAGAAGGCTCAGATAGCAATCTGGGCAAAACAAGAGCTGTAGGAGATGATGGGAAAGTTCTGCAGTGAGTTCACCATGATCAGAGGCATAGCACTAGTGGAGAACAGAGGCCCAGCACAGTCAAGTTACTAGGGCAGAAATGCATTGGAGTGTGCAGCTGAGAGTTGACTCCAACCAAAAAAATGGTCATACTGTTTCCTGCCAAAGTTACTATGTAGAGAAACATCAGTGCCCAAAAGAGAACACTCTGGGATGTTGGGTGCCTGGACAGTCCCATGACAATGAATTCAGTCACTTTGGCATGGTTTCCAATCTCCTGGTAATTCATTTCTTCTATGCACAGCTATAGGAAGGGAGAGAAAGCATAGCAATCAACTCTTTGCATACTACCAAATTGTTTAAAGCACAGAAACCTTTGACACAAGCTTGTTTCTGAGATTTTCAGCCCTTAAACCACCAGCAGCTTCAGTAGACCACCCCCAACCCTGTGTCCTTGGCTGAGAAAAAGGCAACCCTCCAGCAAAAAGAATTGGGACTCCTATACTTGTGTGAACACAGAACTCAAGGAAGACCAGAGGTTACAGCAAGCTTTCTGGCCAACAAGCCTCCTGTGTGCTTCCACTCCAAGTTAAATGAGGCCTGATCATGAATAGAAAGGGACTGCCTCATCATTCAGGGACAGAAGGATAACAGTATGGCGGCACTGAGTAGAAAGGAGAGATGGAGAAACAGATGGCTGGAAGGTCAGGATATTTAGAGGAGGGACCCTTTGCTCACCTTCCCTCAAAATAATTTTGGAAAACTATTAACACACACAGGCATTTTTAAACTAGTATCTGAAATTTGTCATGTTTAAATAGTTGAAAAGATATGATTTTTCTCTTGCTGTGAATATACATAATTTAAAACAACCCCTTCATGTATATTCCTTGGAAAGACTTTATTTTCCCTTAGCAGCATGCATACCTGGGTATGCATATTCTGTCAAAGGCCACTGAAAGGGCTTGTTCCATGGGGAGCTCCTGGTGAAAAGGCGGCTGCCATGTCCTTCATCCCAGAACAGGCTACTCATTTTTGAAGGTGGTCACTTCTTGTTGCCATTAGGGCCAATGCTAACCTCATGCAGGTGTGCTTTGAGTGAATATACTGACCCTCCTCTTCCAGGGACTCCATCTGGAGGTCTGAGGGAAGTGGTCTCTTTGCATTCAAAGAACCCTGCAACATTGAGACATTGTCATTACCATTCCCAAGGAAAAGGCACCAGCACCCTTTCACCAAGAACTCCATGGGTGGCATGCATTTCCAAAAATGACATTCTAACACCTCCCCCCAGGCATAAGATGAAATCATCAACAAATTACATCTGTGAGATGGTCTGAGCAGCTGACTCAAACCAACCCAAACACTCAGTCACAGTGGGGAGAAATTCAGACCAAGAGTCCCTTCCTGCTCTTGGAGCCAAACTTTATTTTATCAAGATTAATTCTGGTTTAAGATGAGCATGAAGAGATTTTTGTAAACAATTGTCAAATCATGAATGTTTGCCCAAATTCAATGATGCTTTGGACAGCCACAAAGTCTTCACTTACCTAAAGTATTAACTTCCAGTTCTCCTGGAGGGTGGGAAGAACTGTGGTCTCTGTTCAGAAAATGCTTTCCACTGGGCAAAGGCCAACAGACCTATCGCTGGTGACCTTAAGGACTTAAGACCTGTATACATCAATAGTTAATGAATTACTTCTGATTGCTTCTTCAGAGATGGGATGTTTAATAGGTAATTCTCTCCTATTTCTGTAAAAGCAGGCAGTGTGGTAGGAAATGAATATGTGGACAGAGATGACTATTTTTTTCCCCAGGGGTATAAGCTAAAATTCACTCTCTTTCCATAACTATCAATATTTCCCAACAACTTGGTCCCCAGATTCTGAGGTCCTCCTGGGATAGGCACAAGAGACATCTCTCTAGGCACAAGTTTGCCAAGGACATCAGAGGCTTAGGGGATACCAAGAAAGTCATCTAAATCTGAGTTAACCTGCAGCCCTCCCTTGCAGCCCCATTGCCTACAGCTCAGAGCTGGAGCAAAGCCAAGGTGATAATATGAAAGTTCAGTCCTCTTTCTAGGGACAAACAAAAGCCACCTCCTGCTAGACTCACTCTAGAAAGAGAGACTCTTCCCAGTCACATGTCTCACAATGTGGCTCTGGAAAGTAATCACTACAGTCCAATCTTGAGGAAAGGAGAGTTGGCTTGGGAGGCAATTTTGATGGCTTATTAAGCAGACAGACTTGGGAATTAGAAAAGGATCTTGGCAAGACAGCCTCGGGAGAAACAATTAGAAGTTTACACCAACCATAATACTGAAGTTGGGAGTAGCCTCTGTGGGCAGCCACAGTAATTGTGGTCCCTGATGGAGCAAACAAACTGACTCTTTGAGCCAAAGAATTATAACAAATAACAAGTTCGTGCTGCAACGTCACAGCCCAATGCAAGGGATTTCTCCACTCCTTGTCCAAAGGTATATTCTAGGACTCTTTTAGACTCCGTCAGGAACAAGTGATTCTTATCCAGACACAAATATTAGACAGATTGCCATTATTTATTCTGCACATCTTCTATGTCAGGGTCTGTACTGGCTGCTGCAAGGGAGGCAAAATCAACAAGAATTCACAGGCTAATAAGAGACTAAACACAGACATGTGAAGCAGACATTAAGAATTAAGCATTAAAGCAGGATATGGTAGTGCCTGTAATCTCAGCTCCCAAGGAGTCTGAGGTAGGAGGATCACAAGTTTGAGGCTAGCCTGGCAACATAGCAAGACCTTGTCTCAAAAGAGAGACAGAGAGAATTAAGCCTTAATTAAGGCATAGAATTAAGACTGCCTAGAAGGAAAAACTGGAGGCAACACTTGACTGAAGGGTGCAATTGAGCTACAGCCAGAAAGATCACCAGAGTTCCGACCTCAACTCCACCACTTCCTGGCTATGTGATTTGGGGTGAACTATGCTACTTAATCTGTCTCAGCTTCAAGTTTTACCTCTTTGCCATGGCATGAATAATAGTAATTACCTTATTTCATTGTTTGGAGGAATAACTAAAAGAATATATGTATAACTAATCTATAAGCACATGTATGGTTTGGATGTGAGGTGTCCCCCCAGAAGCTCATGTGTGAGACAGTGCAAGAATGTTCAGCAGAGAAAGGATTGGGTGGTAGGAATCTTAACCCAATCAGCAAATCAATCCCCTGATAGGGATTAACTGAGTGGTAACTAAAGTGGTAGGGTATGGCTAGAGGAGGTGGGCATTAGGGTGTGGCTTTGGGGTGCATATATTTTGTATCTGGAGAGTGGAATGTCTCTTTCCTTCCTTATCACCACGATGTGAGCTGGTTTTCTCTGCCACACTCTCCCAACATGATGACCTGCCTCACCTTGAGCCCTGAGGAATGGAGCCGGCAGTCTATGGGCTAAGACCTCTGAAACTGT
This sequence comes from Tamias sibiricus, assembly GCA_025594165.1. Classification (NCBI taxonomy): domain Eukaryota; kingdom Metazoa; phylum Chordata; class Mammalia; order Rodentia; family Sciuridae; genus Tamias; species Tamias sibiricus. Next base: position 143,314,592 of record CM046667.1, on the reverse strand, counting down.
GAGGGGCCCTCAAATAAATCTTTTCTCCTCTACAATTGTGCTGGCCAGGTCCTTTAGTACAGCAGTGAAAAAGCTGACTAAAACAGCACAGGCATCTGTTCAGGAAAAGGCCCAACACTGACCCACTCCCAAAAGGGAGGTCTGACCCTATGGCAATACACACAGGGTTAGTCCATCATTAGCTACAACATGCAGAGCGTGAACAGTCTAAGCCAGTACGATTTCTTTGTCTCTCCTTTAATGCAGTTAGTTAGCCCCACCATGTTCCCCATAGATGTTTAATATAAGTAGGTGGAATAAATTCTAGGAAATATGAAATAGATAATTAAATACAAAATGGAAAGCACTGAAGAAGTAATAGGGAGGCCAGTCAATGAACGAATCCAGAAATAGGGGCTGGGGTTGTGGCTCAGTGGTAGAGTGCTTTCCTGGTATGTGTGAGGCACTGGGTTCAATCCTCAGCACCACATATAAATAAATTAAGGTATTGTGTCCATCTACATCTACATTTTAAAAAAAAAAAGAGTCCAGAAATAATTTTCAAATACATATGGAAATTTAGTTTGTGATAAAGGAAAAATTCAATAAGTGATAAAGGCCACATTCAATAAATGGCATTTTGGACAACTGGCTCTCCGTTTTTAATACACACATGCATGTTCACAAGGTGGATTATTACCTAATTCCTTATATCAAAATAAATCCTAGGTGGATCAAAGAGTGAATATGGAAAAATTAAACACACAAGTGGATATATTCATCTTCTCAGAGTATTAAAAACATTTTGGGGGTACTAGGGATTGAACTCAGGGGCATTTGACCACTGGGCCACATCCCCAGCCCTTTTTTGTATTTTATTTAGAGACAGGGTCTCACTGAGTTGCTAAGTGCCTCGCCACTGCTGAGGCTGGCTTTGAACTTGTGATCCTCCTGCTTCAGCCTCCCACGTGCTGAGATTACAGGCGTGCACCACTGCGCCCGGCTCTTAAAAGCATTTTGAGCTGAGAAAACATAAAGGAGAAAAACAATAATGTGGCTACATAAAATTAAAAATGTATGTGTAGCAAATGACAAGTGGAAAATTATCATAAAAATTGGACAGGGCTGATTTTGTTAACAGAGGGGGAAGTTGGAAACAATTTTAAAATGTGCACAAGATCAATGATGGGAAAAGGGGGAGGATCCAGATGACTAGGAAATCTGCTCTGGCCAGAGCACAAAGTATTAAAGGAAAGGGAAAGACAGGGGGGCCTGCTGAGCCACTATCTGCAGCCAATGGAGGACTTCCTGTTGGGCTTATTGTGCCAGGTTCTAAAGACGTACCTGATTTTAGAAAATTCCAAGAGCACCAGGGGCCCAGCTGCCAATGCTCATTCCAGAAGTGAGAGTTCAGAAGCTAGAGAAGAACCACAGAAAAAGTAAGTAGAAGAATGATGCTGTGTGTTTACTGTTCAACCTTGAGTAACTCATTTCCTTACTCTTAGGCTGCTTTTCCATGTCATTTCCCTACCTTCTGGACCTAAGATGCAACCTGGTATCAGAGCATGGTGGCAATGAGGCAGCTTTTACCGCTGAGAAAACAGCATAGGAGAAGGTGGAGAAAGGAGACAAATAGAGCAAGATCTCCATTGACTACTACTTCTTTTTTTAAAAATATTTTTATTTATTTGCTTTAGTTGTACACAATGCGTTTTACTCAATGTGTTTTATTTGTACGTGGTGCTGGAGATCGAACCCGGGTCGCCCACGCGCGCTAGGCGAGCGCTCTACCGCTGAGCCACAGTCCCAGCCCGACTACTACTTCTTGATATTCCCTGTATCTCCTCCAGGTTCTCTCATGGGCCAGTAGTGCATGTGGACCACACTCATCAGGTGCATCCATCTATTAATGGGCATTTGAGGCACAGAGAGAAATCCAGAGGATGTTTTATAGTAGGAGGGTTTCAAATGATCCCACACCTGGACTGTCACCTGTAATTGGGAGATATTAGCCATGTTTGCCACTATTCCAATAGAACGTGCAAAAGAAATTGTCTTCAGAAAAAAAGGAAGAATGAAATGGATGCACAGGAATGAAAGATACAAAGAAGTAGAGAGTTCTGATGGTGTCTGGGTCTGGAAGTCCAGCTACAGTTCTGTTAGACACTGCCCCCAATCTGGCAGTCATAGAAATTCTCATGGTTTCCTGGGCTAGGTGGAATTGGTTTCTGCTACTTTTGGCTCATAAAATCCTAACTGGTGCATCTGTTAGCTCATCCTTACAGAAGAAGGTATTGAGAGATAAGAGGACTACAGAAGACACCATTCATTCTAGTCTTTCAGGAAAAAAAAGAGAGCCAAAAAATAGTTTAGACTCTCTGTGGTTCTACTTTGCCAGCTAAGAAATCTGGTTAAATGTGAACAGCCCAGGACACTGACAGAAGAAAGGTACTTTTAAAGACCCTTATGAATTTGTCCTGGGAGGAACTTGCCATGTCTCTTCCTTCCTGGCTATGATTCATTGAATTGTGTCCCCCAAAAGATCTTTCCACACCCTAACCCCTAGAACCTGTGAATACAACCTTATTTGGAAATAGAGTCTTTGCCCATGTAATCAAGTTAATATGAGGTCATTATCATGGGCCCTAATCCAATATGACTGGTGGGACTATAAAAAGAGGGAAGTTGGAGATAGAGTCACACAGGGAGGCAGCCATGCAACAACAGAGATAAAGATTGGAATGATGTGTCTAATATCTAAAAGCCAAAGAACACCAAAGAATGCCAGCAACCACCAGAACCTAGGAGAGACAAGGAAGGATTGTTTTTACTATGAGCCTATGGAGAAAGCATGGCCCTTCCAATTCCTTGTTTTTGGACTAGTCATGTTAATAGGTTTTTTGTTTATTTGTTTGTTTGTTTGTTTGTTTGCAGTGACCGAAATACCTGACCAGAACAACTTAGAGGAGGAAAAGCATTTTGGATTTACAGTTTAAGAAGTCTCAGTCTAGGGGCTGGGGTTGTGGCTCAGTGGTAGAGCGCTCGCCTAGCACGTGCGCAGCCCGGGTTCAATCCTCAGCACCACATAAAAATAAAGGCATCGTGTATAACTAAAGCAAATAAATAAATATTTTTAAAAAAAGAAGTCTCAGTCTATGTTCAGCCAATTCCATCACTCTAGGCCTGAGGTAAGGCAGAACATCATGGGCGTGGAAGGGAAAGTCACTCAGTTCATGGTAGCTGGGAAGTAGAGAAGGAAGAGCTAGGGGCAGAAGATATAATCCCCAAGGGCACACCCCCGGTGACCCACTTCCTCCAGCCATGCTCCAACTGCCTATAGCTGTCACCACCTCCCAGTAAGTCCATTCAAATGATTAATCCACCAAATGGGTTAATCTACTGATGAATTCAGAGCCCTTATTATCCAATCATTTAATCTCTGAACATCAGAGTTTCTGATGAGAAACTGCTGTTGTTTTCTAGTTTGCTGCTGAACCTACTTTCTCTGTAATTCATATTTCACTTGTAGTTTCAGGAGAAGGCTAAGGAGAGGACTTAGATTCATACTATCAAGTCACTGTCTTGTCCAAAAGCTATAATCACTTGTTGTGCTGTTGTATCAAAGTTAAAATACCCTTATTAATTATGCTGATACAGAAGTATTATATGTTATAGATTTAGATAAGGTGACAGCAGTGGTGGTAACATTTTTTAATATTCATAACTCCTACCCCCAAAAAAGGAGAAAGACAATAGAATAACAAAATCAAAAACCCAGGGCAATGTCCACCACATAACTAAGTAACAAGGTACCCTCATGAACTCCAAAGGCTGGGATGGCTGGAACCAACCCTGGCACCAGCCTCTGTAGAATCTTAGCATCTGAGAAAAGGAAGCAAGGGAGCACCTGATGGACCTAGAACTCTGATACTGACTTAGCTGAAGGCAATTTCAACTATGGAATTTTTGTGGTTGCCACAAATACAAGATTAGAAATGAAAAGAACCTATTGATATGTAGCTTATATATATATGTGTGTGTGTGTGTGTGTGTGTGTGTGTGTGTGTGTGTACAGTTGTAGGTGGACACAATGCCTTTGTTTTATTTTTATGTGGTGCTGAGGATCGAACCCAGTGCCTCATGTATGCCAGGCAAGCACTCTACAACTGAGCCTTGATCTCAGCCCCTGTAGCTAACATTTTTAAAACATAAAGAAGCTGTAATTTGTAAGCTCAACTGAGAAATAAATAATAAACAGATTGTTTCATCACATTTTAACCCAATACATAGAGATAGCTTTATTGAGAAGAACGTAGTGTCCAGGTCATGTGATTGCTATGGCTTCCTCACTCCCTCCAGGGGCAGTGGAGTTTTTCTCCAAGAAGCATAAGTATTAGCTAAGAGGCAAAAGGAATGATGAGATCCCCAACTGGGAATACATTCCTGCATATTGGGCACTCCAAATTTTAGACAATTTATAATTATTAGCATAGAAGTTGAGAATTTGGGGGAATCGGGGGGCACAACTCTTCCCTGCCAGAGTGAGTTCTCAGGCCATTGAGAAAAACCATAATCATGCCAGGTCTACACTGGGAAAGGCTGGTTGGTGGATGCAACTTGCTATGGGAATTAAATGGGTTTGTTAATTACCTACATGTCCCTTTGTCTGGACTTGAAACAACCCATTGCAGGAAGATGTTGGGTCCACACTGCAAGTTCACGTCGCCAATATTGTTACTTCCTCCAACCTGGGTGAAAAGAAAAGGAAAAAGAGACCAGCCAGCATCTTCAGAACCTTTGAAAAAGTAACCACTTGATCAAGAAATGTGGACCCACTGCATATTTCACTGCATCTCCATAGGACATTGCCTTCCAGGAAGAGAAGAGTTACCCCCAGCATGCACACCTCACATTTCACATATTTTTGTACCTTTTAACTCATTGAGCTTAACTACTGAGTCTATGTTGTACCCATAGCCAAAAGTTTATTCTTTTTTTCCTCTACATGTTTACTGGTACATTGTAGTTTTACATAATGTGGAATTTGTTGTTACATATTAGTATATGCACATCATATAACAATATGATTTGATCAATATCTCTCCCTGGCACCTCCCCTCTTCCCATTCCCTGGTAAAAGTTTACTCTTTATTCTATTTTCCAATCCCAAATTATTTCTAGCCACCATTGCCCAACATATCTCATGAGAGGTCCTGCAACAAGATCAAATAAAAAGTATTGCATTCTGTAAAAATAAAAGTCCAAACTACAAGATATTCCACAATTAATTTTCCTGGGGATACAATAAACTTCAAGATTCTCCTCACAGAAAAGCAAAGCAGGAGGCATCACAATACCAGACCTAAAATTATAGTAAAGACCTATAGTAAAAAAAAAAAAAAAAAAAAAAAAAAAAAACAAAACAAAACAGCATGGTACTGGCACCAAACCAAGCATGAAGACCAATGGAATAGAATAGAAGACATAGAGGCAATCACACATAAATACAGTTATCTGATACTAGACAAAGTTGGCAAAAACATACCTTGGAGAAAAGGTAACCTTTTTAACAAATGGTGCTGGAAAATTTTGAAATTCATATGTAGTAGAATGAAACCTAACCCCTATCTTTCACCCTGCACAAAACGCAACTCGAAGTGGATCAAAGATGTAGGAATTAGACCAGAAACCCTGAAACTGCTAGAAGAAAATGTAGGCCCAACACTCCAACATGTCAGCACATGAACCAATTTCCTCAACAGGACTTCTAAAGCACAAGAAATAAAATAAAATAAATCAATATGGCATGGCATTAAATTAAAAAGCTCCTTCACAGCAAAGGAAACAAAGAAAGCCTATAGAATGGGAGAAAATCTTTGTCATGTACACCTCAGAGCATTAATCTCCAGAATATATAAAGAACTCAAAAAAACAACACCAAAAAACAAAAAAAAAACCAATGAATAAATGAGCAAAAGAACTGAACAGACACTTCACAGAAGAAATACAATCAATCAATGAATATATGAAAAATGTTCAACATCTCTATCAATTAGAGAAATGCAAAGTAAAACTATACTGAGATTCCATCTGGCTCCAGTCATGATGACAAATATCAAGAATACAAGTAACAATAAACGTTGGCGAGGATGTGGGGCAAATGTTCACTCATACATTGCTGGTGGGACTGCAAATGGGTGCAACCACTGTGGAAAGCAATATGGAGATTCCTGAGAAAACTTGGAATGGAACCACCATTTGACCCAGCTATCCCAATCCCTGATTTATACCCAAAGGACTTAAAATCAGCATACTACAGTGACACAGCCACATCAATGTTTATAGTAGCTCCATTCACAATAGCTAAACTATGCAAGCAGCTCAGGTGCCCTTCACCAGATAAATGGATAAAGAAAGTGGTATATATACACAAGAAGAATGACATTATGGCATTTGCTAGTAAATAGATGGAACTGAAAACTATCATGCTGTGAAACAAGGTAGGCCTAAAAAGTCAAAGAAATGTTTTCTCTGATGTGCAGAAACTAATCCAAAATAAGGGGAGGCAGGAGAGAGAGAGAGAGAGAGAGAGAGAGAGAAGGAGTGGGGTGATTTCATCAAAATAGAGGAAAAAATCAGTGGAATAGACAATGAGAGTTGAGGAGGAGAAAGAAGGGGTGGAGGAAGGAAAGAACAGTGGAATGAATCTGACCAAACTTTCATATGTACATGCATGGACGTGGCATGGTGGGTCCTGGTCACAAACAAAGAAAGACTATCATGGATTAAAGAGGGATCAGTGGAGTGGAGGGAAGGGAGCAGGGAGGAGGAAGTGCTGAGGACTGAATCAGAGTGAATGAGGTTCCATGCTTTTGTGATTATGTCAAGGTGTAACCTGGTGTTATATCATAACTAAACAGAATTTTAAAATGTCTCATTGTTTTAAAAGATTCTCCTAACAAGTTCAAGTTCAAAGACATTAGAGAAAAGCCCAATTTTTTTTTAGATAAAATAGAAAGAAATTGAAGTCCTAATTCACTCTCTCCAATGCCCCCTCTGCGGAGACTCAAATAGAGGTTCTGAGTGGTTTATGGAGCCAGAGTTTTGTATTCTGAGCCACTGTCCACAGGAAAGGGTGTTCTGCATTCAGTGCCAATTCACTGTGACTCACTATCACTGCTTCAGAATGTCTAGGGATTACTCCAAGACAGAAGCCCCAGTTACTTAGGTCTCCTTTGAGGCACTTTTATTTTAAAGTATTAAGTTTATATTTGAGACTTCTTCCTTCCATTCCTTTCTTCAGGCCTCGTGGCAAGGTGTTACTGATACTAAAGCTACCTGCTACAAGAGCCCCACGTTTCCATGAGCAGACATTCTCAGCTTCCAGTCCAGGTCTCTCCCTTGGGTACACAGGGTTTTCTGCTGTTTGTCAACTCAGCTCAGGAAGGATCAGTGACTTTGCAACCAGCTCATGTTTCTCACATGCAGGGCAAGACCACATCGTGGAGCTTTTCCCAAAGCCTGTTCAGTGGGTGCTTAGAACAATAAGGTTTCCATGGCCTTTGTCGCTATCAAAAGCAGTAGGCCTTTTTTTTAGAAACTGTCCAAGAGAAGAGAGGGATCAGAGACGAGGATGGAATAAGAGGAATGTGATAGAGCTAGGAAAGTGCCACATGCCCAGCTTGGACTGTTGGAAGCCCCTTGGGGGGTGGAGGCAGAGACAGAAAGTACTGGAACGATTCAGGGTGGGTTTGTGTGATTCTAAGCTCAAACAGGGCTGTTTGGAATCTCTGTTTCCAGTGTGTAAAGGGGCTGGGAAGGAGCCCCCTCACTGTTGCTGCCCAGAACCCAGCATTGTGGCTGGCTCTCCAAGGAGTGGAAGCTTCCAAGAGATGACAGTGGCTTCGGCTGATTATTAAACAGAAGATTAGGCAGCTTAGTAGTGTCGCTCTTGAGGGTCCATAATTCATTCCCTGTGTCACTCAATGAAGTAAGCCACTTTGATGACCACGAGTTTGCAGACTAAAATGGAAACTTGAGAACCCTGCCCATACCCTCTCCTAGTTACGGCACGGATGCCCGCAATCTCCGCAGGGTGGAGGGCGGCGCCTAGGAGGCCATCAGTCTCGGGCTCCATTGCTTGCTCTTCACTCCTCTCTGGCATGGCTTGGACACTGAATTCCACCCAAGCCAAACTTGTCCGTTTTCTGCCTCTCAGATCAGCTGAGGCCTCTTCACACACTGGCGACTGCTTAACTGGAAGTGCAGTGTCAGCAGATCTGACCTTAAACAACATTGCCAAGACCTGCAGCATACACCAGGTTCACAAATAGAACAGTAGCCATTGGGGTTGAGGCTTGAATTCAGCTGTGTGACCTAAGGAGACACTCCCCTCTGTGTCCTCACCTCTCCTAGGACTTTCTGAGTCCTGCTTTCACTGCTATTTAATGCAAGTTACAGACTGGGGCCACTCCTCTAAGGACACTTCCCATCCTAGCAGTCATCAGCAATACTTCGGAGGGCTGCTCCCTGTGGTCCATACAGGCTGGAAAACCACTGCCTGGGCTCTGAGAAGCTGTGCTGCCAGGTTCTGGCCATTCAGCCATGCTGCTCTAAGGATGTCACTGCTCCTCTGAGGACGGGCTCTTCATCCTTCTCAGGATCGCCAACAGCAGCAAGATCTCCGACAGGATTGTTCCCCAGGTTTCTATTGCAGGCATCCATCTGGCCCTCCAAGGTAACCCTAGGCCTCTTCTCTAGGAGTGTTCAGTGACATGAGAAAGGAGCAGAAAAGGACACTCTAGCAGCCTTCACAGCCGGGCCGCTGCTCTGTGCTCTATGCTGGGCTATGCTTTATACCATGGGGTGTAACGAGAACAACCAGCAAACTGTTTCAATGTCGAAGTAGCAATAGTGATTGAATTATAATTACTTTCACTATTTTTTGCTTTCATTTATATATTATTCCTATGTATGTGCTATTAGTATTTTAATTTATTATAATAAATCAAACTGTAATGCATCCATCCTATGCAATGCAGCAGTTTAAAAGAATGAAGTGAATCACTATGTGCTTTTTGAGAACATATTAATACATGGTTTATTACAAGAATAAGAGCAGTCAGTTTGTATACTATGATCTCCTTTGATATTGTGATGTGGGTGTGCTGATTATTTATGTATGTCTGAGTGAGTGTGCCTGTATGTACATGTGTGCAAGTGTGAGAATGTGCAGGTGTGTGTATTCATGTGTCTGTATACATATGACTGTATGAGTGTGTGTACATATGTGTGTGGTGCGTATGAGTGCACAGGTGTACATTTGTTTGCACAAGACACAGATGGAAAGGAAGTGCCCCTCACTGGTAAGAATGGTTCTCTCTGAAAAGTAGGGGAAAGGACTGAAGGAGCGGAAACTTCCACATTGATCTTCACTTCTGACTTGTGTCTGGATCACATGTGACCTTTACTAACATCTTTGTGTTTTGCAGTATTTCCAAGGGTTAGAGTCCAATAAAATAAAGCAATCCCCATATCTCCACAGCGCTGACATGCAAGAAAAGAGTAAAAGTGATGGGGCATGGCAAAGCTAAAGCCAAGGGTACAAGTCCAAGACGGACACACAAAAACCCACACTCAGAGTTTATCAAGGGAGGATGAAGGAGGTCTTAAGAAGGTTGAGCACATGCAGAGTGGGAGGCTGGGCTGGGTCACGGGAGGGCTTTGATCTCAGGCTGGGTTGGCCTCCATCAGGACAGAGGACTTCATACATGAACTTATTGTGGGTTTTAGGGCAAGGCCAGCAGTGGGAAGAGGACCAAGGGGTGGGTCACCAGGGAAAACAGTTTTGTAACCATCTACTTTGAAGTGAAGAGTGGACACACTGCTCTCTAGGGATCTGTCCATCTCAAAGAGTTCAAGTGCAACTGACTAGGAGACAAAAATCTCAACCACCATCATAGCAAAGCTCTCATCAAAATCGGTTTTCTGGTTTCACTGGCCCCACATTGAGCCTCAGCAGTTCCGGTAGAAATGCTGTCCTGAAGAAGTAAGCTCATGTAGGTGGCAATTCCATTCCCACAGGGCCCTTAACCCTTATTAATTCTTGATTTGCTAAATCTCTAAAATCTTTAGAAACCTTTTTCTATTTATCTGTGAGGATGGATGCACAAGAAGAAATTAGAGGCTGAAAATAAGGTTTCCTGTTTGTAACTTAGGTCTTTTCAAGGCAAGGAGGAAGCAAATGTCCCTGAAACCTGGGAAGCAAATCAAGAGGTATGTCACGTTCCACTCCCCATTGTCCCTGACCTCTCCTGACTCTGTCCTGGTCATTCCTACCCTGGAACCTGGCCCAGCCCTTTGCTCGCTGTTCTTCTCACTCTATGCCTGACCTGAAACTAACTGTGGAAGATGCAGAAATGAGCAGCAGATATTAATTCAACATTTCCTTATACTCCTCACAGGTGCCAGCCTCTGTGTGAGAGGCAGAATAACACCATTCTTGCCATCCTGGGGCTCACAGGCTACTGAAGTAGACGGAGAAATAAAGAATTACAGGATTCGCTGAGCACAGTGGCACATGCCTATACTCCCAGCAGCTCAGGATGCTGCAGGAGGAGGATCGTGAGTTCAAGGCCAGCCTCAGCAATTTAGCAAGGACCTAAGTAACTCAGCGAGACCCCATCTGAAAATAAAAAGGGCTGGACATGGAAGTCAGTGGCTAAGCACCCCTGGGTTCCAACCCAATGGAAAAACATTTACAGAACTTGGTGATAAATAACCTGATTGGGAAAGCCCAGAGTACTGTGGGAAAATAGGGAAGGGACTAACCCATCTGAGCAACTGAAGAGGCCAGGGGAGGTGTGTAGGAGGAAGTAGCACATAAAACTAAGGCCTCTCTGAAATTGAGGAGCCCAAATAGAGGAGAGGCAGCAATCACTGCAGGTTATGTGTCCTTCCTTTTTACTGTACTGTTCACAGCCTATCAGCTGCAGGAAACTTGGGAGTTTGGGAGTGGTAGTAAAGAGAGGATAAAATAGCTAATACACAAAGTCAAAAGTGTGTAAGATGAACTCAGCAGACCTTCCTTCCTACAGGAATTTCCTACAGCAATGTCAGTGGCCCTGCAGCCCCAGTCTCCATTTAAACCTACTGATTACATCAGCCTCAGCCTCTTACTCCCACCCCACACAATTCTGCAAAATGTAGAACAGCTCTGATAGAAACAGTTTCATTAGGTCTATGGAAATAACTCCATATTTCGAATTCCCTCATCTTGGCTCATCTTTGTAATAACTGAGCAGGTGAGTCAAAGTGGCCTCGCGTCAGCAGTTCTTCATTCTCCATGAAGACTGGGCAGAATTTGAAAGCGAATAGAACGAGAGCAAGGGCTAAGCCTAGAAACCCTGGCTGCACCCCTATCCGTGGAAAGAGCTCCATGACGCCCCACAGCTTGGAGAATTGCTAGCAAGCTGTCTTTTTCAGCCCAGGAATTCTACAAAAAGAATACAGGATGGACCCATTGCAGAAAAACCACACCTTAAGCTCTGAGTTTATTATCTTGGGCTTTGGGGACCTGAAAGAACTGAAAATCCTCTTTTTTGTACTCTTTCTAGCCATGCACCTCATCACCCTAGCAGGGCACGCAACTATTGTCCTCATCACCCTCATTGACACCTGCCTCCAGACCCCCATGTACTTCTTCCTTCGGAACCTGTCCACCATTGAAATTTGCTATATATTAGTCATTGTCCCTAACATGCTGGCCAATTTCCTGTCCAGGAACCAGCGGATTCCCTTCCTGGGCTGTGCCTTGCAAATGCACCTCTTCATCACCCTGGGTGGAGCTGAGTGTTTCCTGCTGGCTGCGATGGCCTATGACCGCTTTGTGGCCATCTGCAACCCCCTGCGCTACACACTCATTGTCACGAGGACGCTCTGCCTGCAGATGCTGGTTCTTGCATGCATTAGTGGCTTTGCACTCTCACTCACCCTTACCACGCTAATATTCCTCCTGCCCTTTTGTCAGTCCCATGAGATCAATCATTTCTTCTGTGACATCCCTGCTGTGATATTCCTGGCCTGCTCTGACACGCGGGCCAATGAGATCGCAGTCTTCCTCGTCTGCACGCTCATCCTGCTGCTTCCCTTCTTGCTGATCCTGCTCTCCTATGGATTCATCATCGCCGCCATCCTCAGAATCCACTCTGCTGAAGGCAGGAGCAAAGCCTTCTCCACCTGTGCTGGCCACCTCTTGGTGTCTCTTCTACACTATGGCTGTGCAATATTCATCTACATTCGCCCCAAGTCCTGCTACACCCCAGAACAGGACAAAATTGTGTCCTTAATCTACACCAATGTAACCCCCATGCTCTACCCTATGATCTATAGTCTGAGGAACAAAGAAGTCAAGGGTGCCCTGAGGAGACTCCTGGAGAGCCCCAACCAATGAAGCAGCAGCCCGTGGAGTGGAAGGGGCGGCGTGGCCTGCCAGGACGAGCCTGGCCTCTTTCAGGAGTCCAGTCGTCTCACTGTGCGCCTGGGCCCAGGCCTCCCTGGGAGGACTCCTCCGAGGTTCTCACTGCCCCCTTTCCTGGTGGCCAGAAACATGGGACAGATCCTCAGGCTCCCCGCGGCCTGGCAGTCGTGCAGTGTCTGCGGGTGGTTTTGTGCCCCGTCGTGGAGGCCTCCATTTATCACCTGGAGCACTGTCAGAAATGTGGGCACTGGCCGGCAGAAGGTCACAGGAGGACCCAAACAAAACTTCTTTGGCCACAGAGCCAGAACCAAATAAGGTAAAGTAAAGCAGAAAGGCAGAGCCAGCTCAGACATAGAATTCCTGCACCACCAGAAAGTGACCTAAAGCCTGCTTGATACACAACAGGGCAAACTGGAGCAGCGGCACCAGCACTACCAGCAGCCTATAGCATCACTTCTACTTCTGGGCCACTGATGCCTCCTCATCCTTCAAATCTCAATTAAAGAGCCAATTGTTCCCCAAAGCCCATGCAAGCTGCTCCTCCCTGGCCCACACAGCAGGCCCAGCTGCCCCTACCCTGTGGCTTCATGTACATCATTTAGTGCTGAAATGGTTTTTCTGCCTCCTTTACTGTCCTAGAAGCCCCTTGAAAGTGACAACTGTGATTAATCTGTGTAACTCCAGTGTATCACACATAATAAATGCTCAATAAATGATTGCTGAACTGAACTATGAATCCCCATGAGTGATTCAGGAACAAAGGTCAGGTGCACAAATCCTGAGAAAGGCCCTGTTGACTCCACTGCACCCCACAGATTGGACTAGGTGCCTTGAATTCCTGTGTTTCCCTCCACCATAGCACTTAGCAGGAAATATTTCTTGAATAAATCAATGAGCACCTTGAGTACACCAGGTACTAGGCTTGATGCTGGGTATACGAAAAAATTTAAGACAAGGTTTCTGTTCTCAAAGATCTCACAAATTCATCTGAGTTACTCGGCACCAAAGCAATTCATTTTAATACAATAATTACTTTTTATTCTTTCATGGAAATGGATGAATCATCCATACCACCAAATCTAGGAACACCTACATTCTGTTAAAAGGGTCAAAAAAACAGGGAGCCTAGGTCCTTGATGGGTCTTTCATTGAACAATTAAAACACCACCGAGACACCTTCCTGTGCACTCTGTGTTCAATCACCAGTATGTTTCCTTATGGACTGAATGAAAAAGAATTCCTAAATGAGGCATGAAACAAAAATCCCATAAACATCAACTGTTTCCAGCCTTCTTGCTCTCCCCAATTTACCCCTCCTACTGTTTCCACCATCATGCCTAGGTGATAACCCTGCCCACAGGGCCACAGCTCAGGACAGAGCTGCGCCCTCCACATTGCCCTCCCCCTTCAAGGTACACTTCCCCCTTCAGAGCAGGGCAATGCTGCAGCTTGGGGTGGAGAGAGGTAGAAAAAGGGGCACTAGCATGACATGCTTTCAAGGAAATTAGATGACAATTGCAGGTTGATCAAAGGAAGTTGAAGTGGTAGCTACATTAAATGTGTGTGACTTTGGAGAGAGAAAAATAGAATGAGAGAACAAGAAAAAAGAAATGAGAGAACAAGATAGACAGAGATGGAAATAGCTACTGTCTGGTGCTGACAGCACCCGGCTCCAGCCCCACATGGTCCCTGGGCTTCAGGGCCGTGAGAAGTCCTTGTACTATTCAGTGGGCTGAGTTACTTAGGTTCTTGCTGAGTTCCTGAGGATGGCTTTGAACTCAAAATGCTCCAGCCTCAGCCTCTTGAGCCACTGGGATTACAGGCATGTGCCACAGCACCTAGCAAGGGGAGATTTTTAAATATTATTTTCTCTTTTTTTGTCTAGATATCTGATTTTCATAACAAAAACTTTTAAAAGCTAAAGACCATTGACTAGTCACTTGAAAATATTTTTTTTAGTTACAGGTAGACACAATATCTTTATTCATTTATTTTTATGTGGTGCTGAGGATCGAACCCTGTGCCTCACACATGCAAAGCAAGTGCCATACCACTGAGCCACCACCCCAGGGCGTGATTAGTCACTTTTGTCCACTTGCACAGAATACCATTGCCTTCAATCTCTCTCTGTCTCTGCCTCTGCCTCTCTCTCTGTCTCTCTCTCTTTCTGTCTCTGTCTGTCTCTCTCTCTCTCTCTCTCTCTCTCTCTCTCTCTCTCTCTCACACACACACACACACACACACACACAGTTTTTTGAGAAGGACAGACTGGGAGTTACACAGTCCAGCAGCAGTTAGTAGGAAGAGGTCCCCTCCAGTCAGAAGCACTGCATAGATTAAGCTCTGGGGTGAGAAGGGAATGAACACCATCAAAAGGGTCATCCCACTGGGGCTGGGGTTGTGGCTCGCCTAGCACATGCGTGGCCCGGGTTCGATCCTCAGCACCACGTACAAATAAACGCATCGTGTACAACTAAAAGCAAATAGATAAATATTTTTAAAAAGGGTCATCCCCTCCAGTCAGAATGGCAGAGTCAAGAATACAGACAACAATAAGTGTTGGCAAGGATGTGGGGAAAAGGCACACTCTTACATTGCTGGTGGGACTGCAAACTGGTGCAACCACTCTGGAAAGCAGCATGGAGATTCCTTAGAAAATTTGGAATGGAACCACCATTTGGCCCAACTATCCCACTCCTCGGTCTATACCCAAAGGACTTAAAATCAGCATACTACAGTGACACAGGCACATCAATGTTTATAGCAGCTCAATTCACAATAGCTAAACTGTGGAACCAACCTAGATGCCCTTCAGTAGATGAATGGATAAAGAAACTGTGGTCTAGCCGGGCGCGGTGGCGCACGCCTGTAATCCCAGCACTTTGGGAGGCTGAGGCAGGAGGATTGCGAGTTCAAAGCCAGCCTCAGCAATGGCGAGGCACTTAGCAACTCAGTGAGACCCTGTCTCTAAATAAAATACAAAAAAGGGCTGGGGATGTGGCCCAGTGGTTGAGTGCCCCTGAGTTCAATCCCCGGTACCACAAAAAAAAAAAAAAAAAAAAAAGAAAAAAAAAAAAAAAAAAATTCACCATGCTAGCCGGGCTCCATGGTGCATGCCTGTAATCCTAGCACTTAGGAGGCTGAGGCAGGAGGATCACGAGTTCAAAGCCAGCCTCAGCAATGGCGAGGCACTTAGCAACTCAGTGAGACCCTGTCTCTAAATAAAAAAATACAAAAAAGGGCTGGGGATGTGGCCCAGTGGTCAAGTGCCCCTGAGTTCAATCCCCAGTACCAAAAAAAAAAAAAAAAAAAAAAAAAGAAACTGTGGTCTATATACACAATGGAATATTACTCAGCATTAAAAGAGAATAAAATCATGGCATTCGCAGGTAAGTGGATGGAGTTGGAGAATATCATGCTAAGTGAAGTCAGCCAACCCCAAGAAACCAAAGGCTGAATGTTGTCTCTGATAAATGGATGCTGATCCATAATGGGTGGGGGGTGCATCGGAAAAATGGAGGAACTTTGATGGGGCAAAGGGGAGGCAGGGGTAGGGAGGGGGCATGGGGGCAGGAGAGAAGGTGGAATGAGATGGACATCATCACCCTAGGTACATGTATGAGTGCACATATGGTGTGATGCTACATCGTGTACAACCACTGAAATGAAAAGTTGTGCTGCAATTGTGTACAATGAATCAAAGTGCATTCTGCTGTCATATAGACCTAATCAAAATAAATAAAAATTTACCATCAAAAGGGCCATCAATGGCAGGTGGCCTGCTGGTCTGGATGGAAGCACCTGGAACACCAGCTGAGCTGCTCAAAGCAGAGTGCCCCCCACCCCTGCTGTTCCCATATGGGTTGGTCCTGGCCTCTCAGAGCTGCCTTTCACTGTCCCCAAATTGTGGGAGGAGGGTTCAGAGAAGATCAAGGATGCAAGGCCCACAGTGGTGGGGGGCTTCCTGGGTCCAGCACAAGAGCCCTCAGGAGGCTGGAGGCCTTCAGTGGCCTCCAAGAGGAAGGGCAAGGCCAGGCCCACCAGCCTCCTAGGTAGGGCCAGACCCTCCCTTGGTGCATATCACGTGGGCCAATGCCAGCCCCCTCTCCCTCCCCAGAGGGAGGGCTCCACTCTGGCATTATTTCTAAGAAAGGCACCCAGGAATCATGCCAAAGAAGGGAGTTACTCTTCTCCACACACGCGAGCAGTAGTGCCAGCCTGCCCTCAGGTGGCCGAGGGAAGGGGATAAGACAGACACTGTTAAAGGAATTGATTAGATGAAAGTTGAGGTAAGAGATGAGGAGGCTGTGGAAATGCCGGTCACCAAGACAGAGAATGAAGGAGAAAGAAATATTTGGGGAGTGGGGTAACACAGTAAGTTTGGTTAGGGGTTGGTTGGGTTTTAAGTTGCCCATGGAGCATCCAAGTTCACATAGTATGTGGTCAACCCTCTAGGTATGCAGATGCAACCAACCTTGGGTCAAAAGTACTCAAAAAATTGTATCTGTACTAAACATATACAGACTTTTTTTCATTATTCTTTAGCAACACAGCCTAAAAACTGTTTCTATACTTTGTGTGTGTGTGTGTGTGTGTGTGTGTGTGTGTGTGTGTGTGGTGCTGGGGATTGAACCCAGGGCCTTGTGCATGCAGGGCAAGCACTCTACCAACTGAGCTATATCCCCAGCCCCTATAGTCTTTTTGTTGTATTCAAAATTGTAAGTTGGGCTGGGGATATAGCTCAGTTGGTAGAGTGGTTTCCTCATATGCGCAAGGCCCTGGGTTCAATTCCCAGCACCACCAAAAAAAAAAAAAAAATGTAGAGATTATTTAAAATATATAGGAGGATATGCACAGGATACAATCAAATATGATGTCGTTTTACATGAGGATTTTAGTATCTTGGGGGTCCTAGAACCCATCCCCTGTGGAAACCAAGGAATGGTTACACTGGTGTGAAGCTGAGGAATTCAAGATCTTGAGGATCTGGCAAAAGCTATCTGTTTAGTGATAATTTTCCTTGAATTTATATACCCATCCCCTGCTACCTCTTAGGCTTAATCATTACAGACTCTGCCTTATGTGTTTTAAAATATATTTATCATCTTCTGAACAAGTTATCTCTGATTTCAAAACACAAAGTATGTGATTGCCAGAGCGTTCAGGCTGCGACTTGTGCTGTGGGGAGGGGGCTATCTTTCGCTGAGCATTTTCTGCGTGTCTGCATGTGTTTATTCAAACAAAAGTGCACATGAGTAATGGGAAAGGATGCAAGGAAAACATCATTGTGTAATGTTGATGAAATGCTGATGAAGCAAGCTCTCAGCTGCTCTCTAGAGGAATGACTTTCAAGATAGTATAAGAACTATGTGTAGAATTTAGAAAGGGTTACTTTTAGGAAGCAACCCAAAGCCATAGAGACAGAGTTGAACAGCATTGGCCCCATGGTGTCTAACCTGCCACAAAGCTTCAAGTGACTTCAGAGACTTATCATAGCACAGTATTCCTCATTGCATTAAGAAGAGGTGCCAATTAGAAAAACTTTCAGAGTAAAAATTCAGCCCCCAATGAATTGTACGGGATAATTAAAACTTCAGCCAAGTATTTCACTTGGGAACTAATTAGAAGTTTTCCTCACCAATTGAATAACTTTCTAGATGCGGATTTTTGTTTGTTTGCTTGCTTGAAAATGTAACACATGTTCATTTCTTAAAAAAAAAAAGAACAAAGAAAATATAGGCAAGTTTGGAAAAGAAAATAAAAGTCAGCCAGTCTCACCACTAAAGATGAAAAAGTGGCGTATTTCTTGGAAAATGAGCTAATTCCTGCTTAGTGTGCAGAACAGTGACTTACTGGTTCTTATTATTATTCCTTCACTAGTAGGCTTAGGAAAGTCTTTCTCCATTAAAAACAAATAAAATTCATCTGAATTTTCTTTTAGTATTTTTAGCTTAATTTGTATGTATTAAGTGAACACATTCTAATTATAAACAATTCATATTATATGGAAATATTTCTGTATATTATATTCTTTCACATATTTCTTTCCTATGGTTCTACTGATGCAAACTCTCATCATCACAAGGAAAGGTGATACCAGAGGGAAACTTGGGTGTAAACAAAGGAATGAACAATTCCAATATGGAAAATATGTAATGTAAAATTTTTTCTCATTTTAAATTTTCTTTAAAACTCCATAAACTGTTTAAAGCATTAATATGTTGTGAGCTTTATAATTGGAAGTATTGTTGGAATATTCTTACATTATATGTGAAATTGTTAAAATTATCTGAAGGTCACCTACAATACAATAAAATATATATTGGAAACCCTACATCTAATAAAAGGCATTGTAGAGACAGACGAGGCAAGGCTCCAAAGATAGCAGGAAACAGTTTTATTTGGCTGCATCTGGGTTCAGAGGGTACAGCTCTCACTGTAATCAATTAATCCCCTGAACCTCAAATCAGGTAGTTTCAGAACTTTATACCCAGCGTGTAAGGGGAAGGGCTCAGAAGTCCACAGTTTACAGAAGTTCACGTAAAAGCAGCTTTTCCTTTCACTGTTCTGGGCAAGTTAACCCTTCAAGGACAACACCTGAGAAGGGGAGAGCTTCTTCTCCCCTTTCTTTCCTCCCCTGCCAGCTGTTACCATGGAGCCCAATTGGTAACTTCTCTTATCTTAGAAATGTAGACATCTCTGTGAAGCTTCAGCTCAAGGCCAGAGGACTTGCTAAAGAATTTGTCCTTTTATTATCACATTTTGCATTTGCAAACACACTTCTACAAACTGTTATACTGGATACATGTTTATGAAAAACAAGTCAAGGGGCATCCAGCACCTGGAGTGGTGATTTCTTCCAGGCCAGTGGCCAAGTAAGAGAGCAACAGGAAAATAGGCAGTTTACCTACATTGAACTCTTCTTTACAGACTCTTTTCCTGATAGTCCTAAAACCAGCCATGGTGAAGATTTCTGGAGAAGCTTAGTTAAGATTTTCTGTGGAGGAGGGGGTGACATTACAGAGATACAATGGAATTCTTCAAAAAAAAAAAAAAAAAACTAAAAGAGATCATGAAATGATAGATAGATATAAAGAACAAAAGGGGGGGCTGGGATTGTGGCTCAGCAGTAGAGCGCTCGCCTAGCATGTGGGAGACCCAGGTTCGATCCTCAGCACCACATACAAATAAAACGCATTGAATAAAATGTATTGTGTACAACTAAAAGCAAATAAATAAAATTTTTTTAAAAAAGAACAAAAGGGAAAAATAGGAAATTATAAGCAGAAGAGTAGATTCAAACTTGACCATATTACCAATTGCATGAACAGTAAATGGTCTAAATGGTTTATTAAAAAAGCAAATTGTCAGAGCGAATAAAATAGCAAAACAAAACTATGTGCTAAGCATCAGAAATTCATTTTAAAGGGCTGGGAATATAGCTCAGTGGTAGAGTCCTTGCCTGGCACACATAAGGCCCTGTGTTCCATCCCCAGGACGGCAAACAAAAATAAAAAGGAAGGAAAAAAAGAAAAGAAACTAACTCTATATATGAAGATATAGGTATGGTAAAAAGAAAGAGATGAAGTATGCAAACTCTAATCATAAGAAAGTTTGAGTGGCTATATTAATAGTCAAAGTACATTTCAGAACAAGAAAAATGATAGGATGGAGGACATTTGCCAAAGATAAAGCTGTCAATTCATGAAGAAAACACAGTGACTTTAAATATGCATGCACTATATGTAACAGAGTTTCAAAATACATGGAGTAAAACTCACAGAAAAGAAATAAGAAATAGATAAATACACAATCACATGAATATTTTAACATTCTTCATTTAGCAACAATATTGATAGGATAATATTAATAGGATAATAGTGATAGGATAATATTGCAGAAAATCAGATATAGAATAGCAAATTAAAATTTAAATATGTAATAGGAAAGAAGTAATTTGAACAAAATGAATAAAATGTAAAATAGATAAATATGGAAATATCCATGAAAAAATATATATATATATATATAAATTGTAGATGGACAGCAAACCTTCATTTTTCAAAATATTTTTTAGTTGTAGTTGGACTCAATATCTTTATTTTATTTATTTATATTTATGTGGTGCTGAGGATCGAACCCAGTGCCTCGCACATGCTAGGCAAGCACTCTGCCACTGAGCTATGCCCCAATCCTGAAAGCTTTTTGAATACCAATAAAACTGATATAAAGAGTAACCAGTAAATATTAGAAATAATATTTATTAATAAGTGTACCAATTTAGATAAATGAACAAATTCCTTGAATGACACAAATGGCTAAAACTGACCTGTTAAGAAGTCAAAAACTTGAGTAGCCCTAAATCTATGAAAGATGTTGAGCCTGCTTAGGTCCACATGACTTTGCTGATGAATACTATCTACTATTTAAAGGAGAAATATTTTTTTTTTTAGTACTGAAATTTTTTTTTTAATATTACTTCTTGAATTTATATCCTCTATAGAGCACCAATACCTGTTCATTTGCTTAGCTGCATTATTCTTATTTTATTTTTTTTATTTTTTTATTTTTTATTTATTTTTTTAATTTTTTTATTATTTATTTACTTATTCATCATGCACAAGTATAGTATCTTTTTACATACCACTGCTTGTATACAAAGTATATAAGTACCATTCAGATCTTCAATCATGCATTTAGGATAATGATATCCATCTCATTCAACCACCAATTTTTTTCCAACCCCCCCCTTACTCCCTCCCTCCCCTCCCTTTCCGTTGACCATTCTAGTGTTCCTCTGATCCTATGTACCCCCTTCCAACAACACTGTGAACCAGCCTCCTTATATCAGAGAAAACATTCGGTACTTGGATTTTTGAGATTGACTAATTTCACTTAGCATTATATTCTCCAACTTCATCCATTTACCTGCAAATGCCATTATTTTATTCTCTCTTATTGCTGAGTAAAATTCCATTTTGTATATATACCATATTTTCTTTATCCACTCATCTACTGAGGGGCATCTAGGTTGGTTCCATAACCTAGCTATTGTGAATTGTGCTGCTATAAACATTGAAGTGGCTGTGTCACTGTAATATGCTGTTTTTAAGTCTTTTGGGAATAGACCCAGGAGTGGGATGGCTGGGTCATAGGGTGGTTCCATTCCCATTTTCCCAAGAAATCTCCATACTGCTTTCCATAGCGGTTGCACCATTTTGCAGTCCCACCAGCAATGTATGAGTGTGCCTTTTTCCCCACATCCTCTCCAACATTTATTGTTGTTTGTGTTCTTGATAGCTGCCATTCTGACTGGAGTGAAATGAAATCTTAGAGTAGTTTTGATTTGCATTTCTCTAATTGCCAGTGATGTTGAGCATTTTTTCATGTATTTGTTGATTAATCGTGTATCTTCTTCTGAGAAGTGTCTTTTCAATTCCTTAGCCCATTTATTGATTGGGTTATTTGCTTTTTTGGTGTTAAGTTTTTTTAGTTCTATATACATTCTAGAAATTAGTGCTCTATCTGATGTGCATGTATTAAATATTTGTTCCCAATTAGTTGGCTCTCTATTCACCTCACTGATTGTTTCTTTTGCTGAGAAGAAGCTTTTCAGTTTAAATCTATCCCATTCATTAATTCTTGGTAATAGTTCTTGTGCTACAGGATTCTTATTAAGGAACTTGGGGCCTAATCCGACATGTTGGAAATTGGAGCTTACTTTTTCTTCTATTAGGCGTATTGTCTCTGGTCTAATTCCTAGGTCCTTGATCCACTTTGAATTGAATTTTGTGCATGGTGAGAGACAAGGGTTTAATTTCATTTTGTTGCATATGGATTTCCAGTTTTCCCCAGCACCATTTGTTGAAGAGGCTATCCTTTCTCCACTGTACATTTTTGGCACCTTTGTCTAATATAAGATAGCTGAAATTATATGTATTAGTCTCTGTGTCCTCAATTCTGTACCATTGGTCCACCAGTCTGTTTTGGTGCCAATACCATGCTGTTTTTGTTACTATTGCTCTATAGTATAATTTAAAGTCCAGTATGGTGATGCCCCCTGCTTCACTTTTCTTGCTCAGGATTGCTTTGGCTATTCTGGGTCTCTTATTTCTCCAGATGAATTTCATGACTGCTTTTTCTATTTCTTTGAAGAATGACATTGGGATTTTGATTGGAATTGCATTAAATCTGTATAATGTTTTTGGTAGTATGGACATTTTGACAATATTGATTCTACCTATCCAAGAGCAAGGTAGGTCTTTCCATCTTCTGAGTTCTTCTATGATTTCTTTCTTTAGTGTTCTATAATTTTCCTTATAGAGCTCTTTCACCTCTTTCGTTAAGTTGATTCCCAGGTATTTTATTTTTTTTTTGATGCTATTGTAAATGGCGTAGTTTTCATCATTTCCCTTTCAGAGGCTTTGTCACTGATGTACAAAAATGCCTTTGACTTATGGGTATTGATTTTGTATCCTGCTACTTTGCCAAATTCATTTACTAGTTGTAAAAGTTTTCTGGTAGAGTTTTTTGGGTCTTCTAGGTAGATTATCATGTCATCAGCAAATAGTGCTAATT
This sequence comes from Tamias sibiricus, assembly GCA_025594165.1. Taxonomy (NCBI): domain Eukaryota; kingdom Metazoa; phylum Chordata; class Mammalia; order Rodentia; family Sciuridae; genus Tamias; species Tamias sibiricus. The sequence continues at coordinate 143,291,557 of CM046667.1, read as the reverse complement.
TGAGCTCTTCTTTTCCTATCTGGATCCCTTTAATTTCTTTCGTCTGTCTAATTGCTCTGGCCAGAATTTCCAGTACTATGTTAAATAGCAGTGGTGAGAGGGGGCATCCCTGTCTTGTTCCAGTTTTTAGAGGGAATGCTTTCAATTTTTCTCCATTTAAGATAATGTTAGCTCTGGGCCTTGCATAAATAGCTTTTATAATGTTGAGATATGTCCCTGATATTCCTAGTTTTTCCAGTGTTTTGAACATAAAGGGGTGCTGTATTTTGTCAAATGCTTTTTCTGCATCTATTGAGATAATCATATGATTTTTATCTTTAAGTCTATTGATGTGATGTGTTATGTTTATTGATTTCCGAATGTTGAACCAGCCTTGCATCCCTGGAATAAACCCCACTTGATCATGGTGCGCACTATCTTTTTGATATGTTTTTGTATCCGATTTGCCAGAATTTTGTTGAGGATTTTTGCATCTATGTTCATTAAAGATATTGGCCTAAAGTTTTCTTTTTTGGATGTGTCTTTGCCTGGCTTTGGAATTAATGTAATATTGGCCTCATAGAAAGAGTCTGGAAGAGCTCCCTCTTTTTCTATTTCTTGAAATAGTTTGAAGAGCATTGGTATTAGTTCTTCTTTGAAAGTCTTGTAGAACTCTGCTGTAAACCCATCAGGTCCTGGACTTTTCCTTGTTGGTAGCTTTTTGATGACATCTTCTATTTCTTTGCTTGTAATCGATCTGTTTAAATTGTGTATAGCCTCCAGATCCAGTTTAGGCAAATCATATGACTCTAGAAATCTGTCAATGCATTCAGTATTTTCTGTTTTATTAGAGTACAAGTTTTCAAAGTAATTTCTAATTATTTTCTGTATATCTGAGGTGTTTGTTGTGATATTCCCTTTTTCATCACAAATGTTAGTGATTTGAGTTTTTTCTCTTCTTCTTTTCGTTAGCATTGCTAAGGGTCTGTCAATTTTGTTTATTTTTTCAAAGAACCAACTTTTAGTTTTGTCAATTCTTTGAATTGTTTCCTTAGTCTCAATTTCATTAATTTCTGCTCTGATTTTAATTATTTCCTGTCTTCTGCTGCTCTTGGTGTTGATCTGTTCTTCTTTTTTAGTGCTTGGAGGTGTGATGTTAAGTCGTTTATTTGTTGGTTTTTTTTCCTTTTAAAGAATGAACTCAGTGCAATGAATTTTCCTCTTACTACTGCCTTCATAGTGTCCCAGAGATTTCTATACGATGTATCTGTGTTCTCATTTACCTCTAGGAATTTTTTAATCTCCTCTTTGATGTCTTCTTCAACCCCTTGTTCATTCAGTAGCATGTTGCTTAGCTTCCAGTTGTTGGAGTAGTTTTTCTTATTCCTTGTTTTGTCATTGATTTCCAATTTCATCCCTTTATGGTCTGATAGCATGCAGGGTAGTATTTCTATTTTTTTATATTTGCTGAGATTTGCCTTGTGACATAATATATGATCTATTTTGGAGAAGGAGCCATGTGCTGCTGAGAAAAAAGTGTATTCATTTACTGAGGGATGAAATATTCTATATATGTCCGTTAGATCTAAGTTATTAATTGTTTCAAGGAGGCCTAAGGTTTCTTTGTTTAGTTTTTGTTTGGATGATCTATCCATTGGTGAGAGAGGTGTGTTGAAATCCCCTAGAATAACTGTGTTGTGGTCAATTTTACTCTTGAACTTGAGAAGTGTTTGTTTGATGAATGTAGGTGCTCCATTATTTGGGGCATATAGATTTATGATTGTTATATCCTCTTGATGAATGGTTCCCTTAAGTAGTAAGAAATATCCATCTTTGTCCCTTTTGATTAACTTTGGCTTGAAGTCTACCTTATTTGAAATGAGAATGGAAACCCCTGCTTGCTTCCGCAGGCCATGTGAGTGATAAGACTTTTCCCAGCCTTTTACCTTCAGTCTATTGATGTCTTTTTCTATGAGGTGTGTTTCTTGGAGACAGCAGATTGTTGGGTCATTTCTTTTAATCCATTCAGATAATCTGTGTCTTTTGAATGGCGAGTTTAGGCCGTTAACATTCAGGGTTATTATTGAGATGTGATTTTTATTCCCATCCATTTTTATTTGTATGATGAATAAAGGAGAAATATTATCGATCCTATACAAATTCTTTCAGAAAGCAAAGGAGGGGGAAGCACACTTCCCAAATCATTTTATGAGGCTACCATTGCATAATACATTACAAGAAAAGAATACCATAGATCATCTGGGGATGTAGTTCAGTGGAAAAACACTTGTCTAGCATACCCAAGGCCATAGATTCAACCCCCAGCACCACAAAAAAGGCTACAAACCAAGATCCCTCATGAAATCATACTGTATGCAAAAAACCTTAAAATTTAACAACTTGAATCCAGCAATTTATAAGTATGTTGATGTATCATTACCAAGTGTAATTTATCCCAAAAATTAAAGATTAGGTTTATATTTAAAAAATCAAGGGCTGGGGTTGTGGCTCAGTGGTAGAGCGCCTGCCTGGCACGTGCACGTCCCGGGTTCAATCCTCAGCACCACATAAACATAAATGCATTGCATTGTGTACAACTAAAGCAAATAAATAAATATTTTTAAAAAATCAAGCCGGGCAATGGTGGCACACGCCCATAATCCCAGTGGCTTGGGAGGCTTAGGCAGGAGGATCGTGAATTCAAAGCCAGCCTCAGCAACTTGGAACTTAGCAAGACCCTGTCTCTAAATAAAGTATGAAAAAGGGATGAGGATGTGGCTCAGGGCTGAGGATGTTGCTCAGTGGTTAAGGGTTCCTGGGTTTAATCCCCAGTACCCAAAAAGATTTTTAAAAATCCATCAATAACATGAACAATGTTAAGGAAATAATGGAAAAAATATAATCATTTCAATACATGTAGAAAAAGCATTTTGACAACATTCAATCCATATTCATGATTTTTTAAAAATTCTTAGAAAACAAGGAATAGAAGGGACCTTTCTAATCTAATAAAGGGAATCTGCAAAAATCCTATAATTAACTTCGCACTTGGTGTAAGGCAGAATTTCCTCTCCAAATTTGGGAACAAAGCCTGTATGGTCACTTTCACCACTTGTATTCAATGTTGTTCTGGAGATCTGTAATGGTTAATTTGAATTGTCAACTTGATTGGATTAAGAGATACCAAGGATTAAGAGGCTTCTGGGTGTGCCAATGGGGGTGTGTCTAGGAATGATTGACATGTGGGATAGCCAACTGAAATGGAGACCCTCCCTAAGTGTGGGCAGCACCATCCAATAGGATGTGGCTTGGATGGAATAAAAGTTGGAAGAACAAGGAAGCAGCAGCAGATGCAAGCTCCATTCCTCTTGGAAGCGTTCTTGATTGCTGCTGTGATCGTCTGAGGATATCTGATGCTGTGATCTGAGGCTATCTGAGGATATCGGACTCTCACTTCTTCACTCTTCCAAAGCAGACTCTGCCAGCGATTCTCCAGAAGGCTTAGGTCTCGGACTGTGGCACCGTTGATCCCTCTTGTTCTGGGGCCTCAGCCTCTTGGACTGTGCGGCTGCTGGTTCCTCCAGCTCTCAGGCCTGCGGACGGCCACTGTGGACTGTCCAGCTTCTGGTCGCGTGAGCCAACCTAATAAGTCCCCCTGTTATAATTATACTTCCTGTTGATTCTGTTCCTCTAGAGAACCCTGACTAATACAAGATCCTAGACGATGCACTGGGTAAGAAAGGAAAATAAAAGTTTTACAGGTTAGAAAAAAGAAATAGAGCCATCTTTTTCTCTGACATGTTTGCATATGTAAAATTATTATTACCATTATTATTAGGTATTGGGGATTGGACCCAGGGGCACTTAACCACCGAGCCACATCTCCAGCCCTTTTTATGTTTTATTTAGAAACAGGGTCTGAGTGCTTAGGGCCTAGTTAAGTTGCTGAGGCTAGCATTGAATTTGCAATCCTCCTGTCTCAGCACACCGAGCTCCTGGGATTACAGGTGTGCACCACCACACCCATGCATATGTGAAATTCTTAAGTAATGTGCAAAAGAAGAAAAAAAGTGAAATTTTAAAAACCAGTATCACTTACAATAGTATCCCTAAACAGGAACCACATAGGGAAGCATTTGATAAAATAAGTGCAAAATATTTACAGTGAAAACTACAGACTGTTGAAAAGAGAAACTGAAGAACACTTACAGAAATGAAGAAAATATAGTTTGCATAGATTGAAAGACCCAATCTTAAAGTGCTCGGACTCACCACATTATCTATAGATCAGTGCAATCCCTCAAATCTTGATCATGTAGAAATTAACAAACTGATTCCAAAATGGGTATGGAAAGGCAAAGGACCATGGATAGGTAAACTACACTTGAAAATGAAGAATAAAACTTGGAAAATATAAGAATGGCTATGAGGATATAATAAATAAAATGGAAAACTCATACATGCCTAGCAGGAATGTAGATTGGTACAAACATTGGAAAACAGTTTGTTGGTTTCTCTTATGAAGTTAAATTTACACTTACCATATTACCCAGTAATCCCACTTTGTCATTTACTCAAGAGAATTTTAAAAAGACCTGTATATAATATCCCATATCAGATTTATTGATAAGAACTGCAACTTGGAGACAACCCAAATTTCCATCAACAGGTGAATGATGGTGGAGACATAAGTACAAGTGCAAAAAGATACTCCCAAACCCCTTAGTCTCACTCTGCAAGTAGCAGAAAAGCAGCAGGGTGATCAATGAGGAGTTTGTTGTAATAACTCATGCAAGTATTGATGGTAGCTTGGATCAGACCTGTGGTAGTATTCAGGACATTATGAACTGGTTGATCATGCATATATTTTGAAGACATTTGAACACATAGAATTGAGGCATTGGGAGTTGGGATAATACCAAGGATTTTGGCCTGAGCAACTGGAAGGATGGAGCTGATCTCAGATGTGATGGGGAAGATAATGCACACCATGTTTGGGTGGGTGGAAATAAAAGCAGATCATGTTTTGAGAGATTGCATGAACATTTTTATTGGGGAAAAAAATGACAAGACACTGAAACAAGTTGCCTAAAAGCATCTTTTTTTTTTTTTTTTTTTTTTTTTTTTTTTTTTTTTTTTTTTTGGTACTGGGAGTGAATCCAGGAGCACTTAACCACTGAGCCACATCCCCAGCCTGTTTTTGTATTTCATTCAGATACAGGGTCTCACTGAGTTACTTTGGGCCTCACTAAATTGCTGAGGCTGGCTTTGAACTCGTGATCCTCCTGCCTCAGCCTCCTGAGCCACTGGGAGTACAGGTGTGCACCACCACACGCGGCTGAGCATCCAACATTGATAGAGATTTCTCTCAATCTCAGGGTCTGCTCTTAGCACAGCAGAGTACACTGATGACACTGGATGTTAAAATGTATCCCCACGACATACACTGGAATGACCTACGGGGCATTTTGCATTTTAGAGGGAGTCTCTTGGGCTAATCTCAATTTCATGTTGTCATCAGCTCTTTGTTTATCAGGTCTTTATCTGACAGAGTGGCAGGTATGTTTACCACATACTATGTGCCCCGGGTGGTGCAGCTTAGGATAAGTGAGTAGGGAACAGGGACCCTCCAATGATACTCTGCTAACATCACTCCTTACCGTAAACCACTCCTGGCAAGGCTCTTGACATCAGCTTGATATTTGGTAGAGCTCTTAGAATCAAAACTTCTGAACTTGAGATGTGGTAATACCATTGAATAATAAATAAATTACTTCCACAAGCAAGGACCTTGAGATAATGTTGCAATGGGTGGGGACTACGAAGAAATCAAAATCCTACGAATTAGTTTCTTTAAGGAAAAGGTTAGAGAAGGTGATCACCAGGGTCCCTTCTGGCTTTATTAAGATGGTGATTCCAAATTCTAGCCTGAATATATGATAATTTGAACTCACAGCATTTATTGTAAAGCATATGTTTTAATGAATACATATTTAAGTTTTCTCAGGTTTCCATATATTATATGATGCCATTTTACTCATTACTCTTATGACTAAATATAGGAATAAAGCATATTGTCTTTGGAGATGTTAACTTGAAATATCTATTTTCCATCCAAATAGAGATATTTAGGTGGTAATTAGATATAAGAATCTGGAGTTTCCTTCTGGACTGGAGATCAATCTTTGGAATGCAACTAAATGATGGGGTGATTGCCTAGCATACACAAAGTTCAATCCACAAAACCACAAAAAATCTTTCTCTAGCTTATATGGGCTCACCAAGGGAGGCAGTCAGTGGGTGTAGAGGGTAAAGCAACCTAAACCACTTGCACCTAAGTCCTCCTTGCTATTTATATCCCTGTAAACACTATTAACCACCTACTTAGTTAACTCCAACTCACCATCTCCATATGTAAATAAATGTGTTCATCCAGGGATAGTCAAACTCACTTCCATTCTTCCCTGGCTCCCTTTAACGCATTCTTAATGTGGGAGCAGAGATGTTAAGATAAAGCCAGGTAACATCCCTAACCATGACTAAAACCTCCAGGGGCTTTCATTGTACCAAACCCCTGGGCCTGGTAGCTCCCTTACTGCTGGGGCTGTAAGTCCCATCCTGGTGCAACTACCTAAGCCTTATCTCCCATACCTGTCAAGAGAGATGCAGGTGGGGAGAAGGGAGGATGCAATTTTAAATACAGCAGCCAAAAAGTTTCTTTCCTTAATGATATCGTCTGGTGATGAGCATTCTTCCCAGCAGACGTGGCTCACTGCAGGCTGCTTTGTGCTTATCTCCACACGTTCATATGGCAGGAGTGTATTACAAAACAAGTTTGTGCCATAGTCCAGACACAGAGACCCATGACTTGCTTTAATCTCTTTCTATTCTAGTACCAACCATTTACCTTCCTCTTTTTCTAACTGCTGTGTAATAATATTCCATGAGGACAGTCATGCCATTACCTACTGAATCCTTCCAAAGCTGGTGTGCATTTTCATCCTTCCAGTTTTTTAAAGTGACAGTGTAATTAATATCCTGCCTCATGTGCAGATGCAAGAATTTCTCTGATAGACTCTCAAGAACAGATCAATGAGTATACACATATCTAATAGAAAAGGCCAAATAAGTGTCCAGATGGATTTTAATACCACTCCCACTGACAGTATATGAGAATCCTTGCCAAATACAACCTAGCCAAACACTGAAGTGTCAACTATACTAATCCTGCATTAAAATCTGCTCTGGTACTAATAAGCAAATCCTAAAAGCCAGAATCAAAAGGATCAAACTGATTCCAAGTATCATTACATCATTTCAGGGTAAAACTCAAGACACTTTAAGAAACAGAAAAATATCCAGCACTCAAAGTTTACAATGTCGCCATGTGCAGTTGTGCATACCTACAATCCCAGCAGCTCAGGAGGCTGAGGCAGGAGGATTGGAAGTTCAAAGCCAGCCTCAGCAACTTAGCAAGGCCCTAAGCAACTCAGTGAGATCCTGTCTCTAAATAAAATACTAAAAAGTGCTGGGATGTGGCTCAATGTTTAAGTGCTGTGGGTTCAATCCCCAGTGCAAAAACAACAGCAACAACAAAAAAAAAAAAAATACATTGCAGGATACAAGATATCTTAGAGGGAGCAAATCTCTCACCCCACACTCCTAACCAATTATTCCAACTTTTCATCCCACGTCTGAAACTGGGCTAGTAAGCCAAAAATTCCTATTCTCATGTCTTAGGGATTATACATTTATTATATAAATGCAACTAAAATACTAATATTCCAAAATCTTGACAGTAGTTAAAGCTGAATTATAGGACCCAACTGACTATTTTTCTTCTATTTCCTAAACTGTCTTCAATTACCTTGTACTGCTAGAATATCTGAATCTCAGAACCTCCCTTAAAACATGAGAACAATGGCAAGAATATTTGGAGGTTCTGGAGCTTAAAAGAAACAAAGACACTGGAATAACATCTCAGATTTATTTTCTGGAGTAACAAACATTTGAGTGCTAAACAAAACAAATAGATCCTGAAGCCTAGGGTTCAAATAAGAGAAAAACATTAGGACCCCAAAGCAAAGTAGCAAATACTGTAGGAATCATCAGCCAAGGGAAGGATTTACTGCCTAAGATGTGCTCAAGGCAAAGCTTAGTCCCATTCTCCCTGCTGAGGCTAAGTGAAAAAGTGGGAGCACCAAGCGCTGCAGGATCCGGACCACCAAGGAAAGCCAGTCAAGACAGAACGAAATGGAAGTTTGGAGTTGGCCAGTATCTTCAGCAATTAATCATCTGAAAGAGAAAGAGAAAATCAAGTCGGGGGCAGGAGGTGCACTTTCCTTGTTCTGCCTCCTCACACAGGTGCAGAGCACCACACCCCTTATTTAGACTTCATTATAGTGCCCCCTTGGCCTGAGAGTGGCCCTGGCCACTTGCTGTCATCTTCTATCAGGCATATTATATAACTGGCACAGCAAGGATGCTGCCATTCACATTGAGCTCCTTCTGAACTGGCCCTTAGAGATCAGCATATGCTTCCACAGGCTATGGGACAGGCACTGGGAGTGTGTGGGTGGTTAAGGCACCACCCACACGACTAATTTCACCTGTGCTCAAGGTCTCCTTCTCACTCTGAGGCTTGCCTCTGCTGTCTACCACCTCCTACCTGATACCCTTAGGCCACCCTGGACAGCATCGCCCTTTGTCCCCTGACTCCCTGGGCTGGTTTTCCCCATTATTTCCCCCCTCCTTCTGCCCAGGCCATGCCCTGCCCAAACCCTACAGCTATAGTTCCATCCTGCTCCTCCCTCAGTCATTACCTGTCTCAGGCAACCCCTTCCACCCACCCCGGCCTGTCCCCTAGCTGCCCAGCCCACAGGGAGGATCCTGAAGTAGAATACAGCTGAATCAGTCAGTTACCTGGCCCTCCAGCAGCTGGCGCGGCATCTCCGCCAGGCCCTGGCGCATGTGGAAGGACACCAACTGCAGCATCTGCTTCTCCTGCGACGCCAGGGCCTCCAGGGTCACCTGGGCCATCAGGGTCGCCAGGGTCATCAGGATCACCAGGATTCCCGGGACCTCCTGGGCCGCCAGGACCTCCTGGGCCACCAGGACCACCAGGGCCACCAGGCCCGCCAGGACCTCCAGGATCTTCAGGACCCTCAGGACCCTCAGGACGCTCAGGACCACCAGGACCGCCGGGGCCAACAGGCCCAACCTGACCAGCGGCACCACCCGCTACAACCACTGCGACACCTGCGACACCTGCACCTTCTTCTGCTGCCTGCATGGCTCCTCCTTCATCAGCCTCGGGGGGCCCAAATACTCCCGCCTTTTCCACCGGAAGCTGTGTGACGTACTACCCCCACACGAAGCTCCGTTTCTTAGCGCAATGCAATTCAGGATATCCAGAGCGCCTGCGCAAACACACAGGAGCAAGGCCTCCTGTCCTGTAATTGGTTCACACCAACATGACCTGGAAGAACCCCTATCTTTTCTAACCAATGAGCGCTCCCTCATGAAGCCCTGCCCTTTGGAGAAGGGGGCGGGACAGACCTAGTGCGACTGCGCAAACAGATTCCCCACAGGCTGCTTCTGCAGAGTGGGTACTACCTGGAGCCTCAGACGCTAGTAGGCTGCATAGTGAGTGGACTTCCCAGTGATGCTGTGCCTTTTGGCACTACATAAAGCCGGTTCTCCAGTGCACATGCCCAAACACTAAACACATAAAAATAAATAAAATAAAGGTATTTTTAAAAAGACAGCTTTCACCAACAACTTATTCAACAAAATCCTCATTGTCATCTCTGTCCTCAGACTCGTCTTCATTTCTGCATCTGTATACTCATCTTTTTTCTCTTGTTTTTTCAGGCATAACAGTTCCATTAGTTTTAGCACGTTTCGGTTGGCTGCTTATGGTACAACATCATTCTAGGTTTTTCTCAATCTCTAATCTCTCATCGGCTCATTGTTCCCAGTTTCTGTGTAGCATCTCCAGTGGAGAGGGCAAGATGCTGTCCTGGGCTAGAGTGTGGTGCTCAGAACAAAGGAAATGGTCAAGGGACTATTGAAATCAGTGCTATAGTGGGGAACGTTCACTGCTGAAGACAAAGACAAAGGGGGCTCCCAATTGCAGAGTATCAGGCATGGATCTTGATTTGTAATTAGCATTCTCCTCTAAAGAAAACAGGACTCCCCAGCACCACACACACACACACACACACACACACACACACACACACACACACAGAGCAAAAAAAAAAAAAGAAAACAGGACACTTTAGAGAAATGACCAGTTCCAGAGTAGGGCAGAGAAAGCACCAGATGAACTAGAACATCTGTCCCAGAAGAATAAGGAAGTGTTCTTTCTACAAATAACAGGGACACATTTAATAGGACTAATGGAAAAAAAAAGAAAACACAAAGAGAGGTACATTACTAATGACCTTACATAAATAACAAATATACATGGAAACCAGGAACCATATGATGTCCTTTATTTCTGTACCTCTGAGTCAATCAGGAATTAGGATCAAGCCAGACTCACTGGCATATGCCTACTCCTGGTGCCTATGAATGTGACTTTATTTAGAATTTGGGGTTTTGTAGGCATCATCAGGTTAAGATGAGGTCATACTGGAGTAGGATAGGCCCTAAATGCAAAACAAGTGATGCCCTTGTGTTTTTGTTTTTGTTTTTGTTTTTGGGGGGGGGTACTGGGGATTGAACTCAGGGGCACTCGACCACTGGGCCACATCTCCAGCCCTTTTTTGTATTTTATTAGAGACAGGGTCTCACTGAGTTGCTAAGTGCCTCGCCATTGCTGAGGCTGGCTTTGAACTCGTGATCCTCCTGCCTCAGCCTCCCAAGTGCTGGGATTACAGGCGTGATGCCCTTGTTTTTTAAAAGAAGGGAAAAGGCAAGAGAGAGAAGGCCATATGAAGATGGACGCAAACATGGAGTGACAAGTCTATCAGCCAAGAATTGCAAGGATGGCTAGCAACCACCTGAAACCAGGAGACAATCATGCAACAAATTCTTCCCTACAGCTTTTAGAGAAAGCATGACATGGTGACACCTTGATATCAGGCTTCTAGACTGTTGTAGTAGAATAAATTTCTATTGTTTTAAGCCACCCAGTTTGTGACACTTTGTAGCAACAGCCCTAAAAAACTTATGCATCTTGCAAGTATCCAGTTTAACACTTCAGCCCCACTTGACACCTAAAGCTCTGATTTCTCAATCCCCTAACAGCCAGCCTCAGCCTCTACCTACACATATAAGAGAAAATGTGTGGGCACTGCAGCTGTAGCAGGCATAGTGCCACAGGGCTGGTCTTAGGGAGCTGACCAAGAAGTAGAAGAAGGACCATTAGGAAAGGAGAAGGAGATAGGTAGTGGAGGACAAGAGAAGGGAGGGGAGATCAAGGTGTGATATGTGCATGTATGGAAATGTCACAGTAAAATCACTAATTTGTACAATTAGCATGTTGATTACAATAAAAAAATAAGTATACAAAATACCAAAAGAGTGTCTTATTGATTAAATTAAAAATTAAACATTTTACCTGGGCATGGTGGCACACACCTGTAATCCCAACAATTCAAGAGGCTGAGGCAGGAGGATCACAAGTTCAAAGCCAGCCTCAGCAATTTAGCAAGGCCCAAAGCAACCTCGCAATCTCCTGTCTCAAAATTAAAAAAAAATAAAAAGGGGCTGGGAATGTGGCTCAGTGGTAAAGTGCTCCTGGGTTCTAATCCCCAGTACCAAAATAAAATAAAATATTTTGTTTCATCCATAATACAGAAAAAGAAGGTATGTCTGATGTATACAAAAGAACATCAATATTTATTATAACTGCATTTATCCCCACATCCTGAGGATAAGAAGACTTATAACTTTATGTCTACATTAAACTCACCATGTACAGCTTCACAGGTTATATGCTATTCCAGGAGTACCATTCACTTGCCTTATTTCACCTCATGATCATTGCCACCACATTCAAGAGTATTTCTTGCCTCCTAATCTTACACCAAGGATAGTTTAGTAATAATGATGTTTAAGTAATACCAGCACAATTTAAAAAAAAAAAAGCTTCACATAATGGCAACACTCCACTTTTTTTGCCAAAAAAAAAAAAAAAGCCATAAAATCTCTGACAATTACACAGTGAGATATGGTAGATTATCATATTTATGGTAAATATTAGTAGCTCCCTATTCATAAATATGAATAGCTCTCTTGGAGTAATGTAGTATACGTATTAAGTTAATCCATGCACATACAGTTATATTGATTTAGCTTAAATAAGACAAAAACAAAAGGAAATAAAGTTAAAAACCAAGATATTTCCATGTGTGATATAGGAATATAGGAAACTTTGTCTATAAAAAAAATGGGGGGGGGGGGTACTGGGGATTTAACCCAGCAGTGCTTAACCACTGAGCCACATCCCCAGCTTTTTTTATGTTTTTGTTTTGAGATGGGGTCCTTGGGGCCTTGATAAGTTGCTGAGGCTGGTCATGAATTTGCAATCCTCCTGAGTTGCTTGGATTACAGGCATGCACCATCGTGCTATAAAATGTTTTAATAAGCATAAGAACCCTGATAGGGCTGAGGATGTAGCTTGGTGGTAGAGCACTTGCCTAACATTCTCAAGGCCCTGGGTTCAATCCCAGAACTGAAAAAAAACAACCTTGGCAGACACAATTCTCAATTATTCTCGATTTCATCATTCTGTTATCAAAATTTTTTTTAATTTTTTTTGTTGTAGATGGATACAATATCTTTATTTTATTTATTTATATGGGTACTGAGGATTGAACCCAGTGCCTCACATGTGCCAGGCAAGTGTTCTACCACTGAGCCACAACCCTAGCCCTGTTATCAAACATATTAATAAAATAGACTCTGAAAAAGCAAATCTTGCCAGGCATAGTGTCACACACTTGTGATCCGAGCTGCTCAAGAGACTGAAGCAGGAAGATCACAAGTTCCATGTAAGCTACCTGGTACCGTAACCCGGGAGGAAAATTCGGAGGCAGAGTAAATCGTATATTACTACTTTTACTTCTACTTTCTTAGAGAGAGCTTAGAGAGGGAAAGAAAGATTTTTGGAGAGAAAGATTAGAGCGAGCTTTTCTTCTTGTCTTCTTAGCTTAGAGTCTTAGAGAGAAAGAAAGAGCTTCTTAGAGCTTCTTCTTAGCTTAGAGTCTTAGAGAGAAAGAAAGATAGAGCTTAGCTTAGAGAAAGATTAGAGCTTCTTTCTTCTCTCTTCTTTCTTCCTTCTTCTTTCTTAGAGCTTCTTCTTAGCTTAGAGTCTTAGAGAGAAAGAAAGATAGACCTTAGCTTAGAGAAAGATTAGAGCTTCTTTCTTCTCTCTTCTTTCTTCCTTCTTCTTTCTTCTGTCTTCTGTCTTCTGTCTTCCTCAGGAGCCTCGGCCTAACTCTGACCAGTCATTACTTCTTCTATCTGGTTTCTCTTCTGTCTTCTATCTGGTTTCTCTTCTGTAACCGCTCTGCCTACATTCTGGCCGCTCTGATTCTTCTGACCGACCGAGTGACTGCCCGGCTGACTGAATTCTCCGTTCTCCTAACTCGGACCGCTTTCACCCGGTTATATACCTTCAGCTTTGCGGGTGCCTACAGGTGCGTCACATACATATCAGGTGGAACTTATGGCTTCCAGGCTAGCTGCAACAGCCCTTCCTAATTAGGGCTCCTTCAGTTCCAGACCAGCCTCAGCAACTGATGGAGACCCTGTCTAGAAATAAAAAACAAAAAGGAGCCAGGCGCGGTGGCGCACGCCTGTAATCCCAGCACTTGGGAGGCTGAGGCAGGAGGATCGCGAGTTCAAAGCCCGCCTCAGCCATGGCGAGGCACTTAGCAACTCAGTGAGACTCTGTCTCTAATAAAATACAAAAAAGGGCTGGGGACATGGCCCAGTGATCAAGTGCCCCTGAGTTCAATCCCCGGTACCAAAAAATAAATTAATAAATAAAAAGGGCTGGGGATGTGGCTTGGTGGTTAAGCACCTCTAGGTTCAATCCCTGGTACAAAAAAAAAAAAATCTTTCTTGCACAGGACACTACTACACTCAATGGAGGATCATTCTCTCACACTGGCCCAATTCCCTCCAGAGTGCAACTGCCCTCACCTGAGGCCCCTAGGCGCAAGGGTTTTTGGAAGATGATGACAGGAGCGAGGGGTGGAGGCAGAAGGGACAAGTAGGGAAGCTGTCAGGAAGATCCATTATTATTTTTGGTGCTCCCATATGCTTATTCATCAACAACTTTGAGAGCTTGTTTTGAGGTTCTAGCAGGGAAGCACACCTACTTGCATATCCTTGACTGAAGAACAAGGGTGGGTCACCCTCTTTGAGCACACAGCTTCAGGAGGGATGCATATGGAGGAGTGGGAAAGAGGATACCCACCTCCTATCCAGCTAGATCAGCCAAATCAACCCTGGTGATCATGGGGTGACAGATATCACAGCCAGATTGCTCTCATGTCCTCCAGTGTTTAGCAGCATCCTCTTGAAAAAACCTCAAGGTCTTTGATAGTTTACCTTTCTAAGACAATGTCTCAGGGTTACTGTGCGCACCTCCTGCCTCATACCTGAAAGTAAGCCATTTCTCCAGAGAGCCTTGGTTCCCCTCAATGGGAACATTTCAAGACCACAGTCTTGATGCCACCTGCTACGGGGTTATCATTGCTTCCAGGCCATTTCAGGAGATAAAGAAAGGAAATCTGTATTTTTTAGAAAGATAAAAATAAGGGGCTGGGGTTGTGGCTCAGTGGTAGAGCGCTTGCCTCACACATGTGAGGCACTCGGTTCAATCCTCAGCTCCACATAAAAGTAAATAAATAAAATAAAGGTACTGTGTCCATCTACAACTAAAAATATATTTTAAAAAAGATAAAAATAAAATGAGTTCATGCTGATAGTTCCAATTCAGATTTAATACCTTGCATTTGTCACTTTTTATAGTTTCCTATTCTCTGCAGGTGTTTCCAAACCTTTTCTTTAAACTTTTTAAGTTCAGTTGTTCTCACTATCCAATGGCTCCAGTATCTGAAGGTTTTGTGTCATGACACCTTCCTTGCACATAGCACCTTTTCTCATTGTTGTTTTGGTTTTTCTGTATACTACTTGTTGTGCAATGCTTTTTAGGGTGGACACACAGCCATGTACCCTGTCTATATTAGAAAAACTTTATTTCTACGTATGGCAGACATTTGTCCACTGTGGCTCTGCCAGGCTGAGAAATCAAATCTCACTCCACCCCCAGGCCTGGGATATTCAGAACCATTGGAATTCTAGGAAAGTTGCCATCTCCCACTCTCCCTGCTTCCTGACCAGCAGTATCTACCACACTTGCCTGTCCAGTTGCTTCTCTGGGGACGCAGTAGCAGCCATCAATTGCCTGCCCTCAACAGGCACACACACTCCCACTTGAGGAGTTTTGCCTCGGCACAAGACAGAAAGTAGCCTTGGCCCAGAAGCAAAGCAGCTGCCGGTCTTCTGGTTGGTGCCAACCCTGGCTATCTGGGGAAAGGACAGAGTGGTATCACTCAGTTTCATGGGATGAAGCCAAACACTCCCCCACTCTCCACCTCCAAATTCTTCTGCCTTCTAGTTAGTGAAACAGAACCAAGAGTCCATCAAAGAGTCACCTGTCAAACATCTTTAGGAGATGTAAATGTTGGTCTTTATTTCTGTGTCTTCATTTGCATTTTCATGGGGGACTTATACAAAGCTAAACAGTGCTCTTAGATGAATTTTTTTTTGTTTTGTTTTGGTACTGGGGATTGAACCCAGGGCCTCAAATACTAGGCAAGTGCTCCACCACTGAGTTACATCTCCAGCCCTTCTTATTTTTTGAGACAGGGTCTCACTAAGTACCTGAGGCTGACCTCCAACTTGCCATCCTCCTGCCTCATTCTCCTGAGTAGCTGGGATTACAGATATGTCACCACCAATGCCCAATTGACATTTTTTAATACCAGCTTTATTAAGGTTTAATCCATAGACCATACAATTCATCCATCTGAAGTATACAATTCAATGGTTTGTAGCATATTCATAGATAAATGTCAACTATCACCATGATCAATTTCATAATGTTTCATGACCCCAAAAATAAACTCTGTATCCATTAGCAGTCACTCCATGTGACCCCAACTCCTCTAGTGCTAGGCAATCATCAATTCTCCTTAGACAACATCTGAAGCCTTCACAGTGATAACAACCTAATGGAAAATCATTTGGGGAACTACCTAAACTAGAGTGGCTTTCACAGTTATCCCTTCTACCTAGGGTCAGGCACTGTCCTAAGTGCATGCCATCACCTCATCAGTAGCTCTGTAGCACACAGACAGCATCCTGCCTGTTTTCAGTTGAGGGACCAAGGCTCAGAGAAATTAAGTGAGGGGCAGAGCAGGACGTGTCCATGTGGTCTCAGAGTCTGTTCCTGCCTATTCGTGACAAGGCCAAGATGATCTAGACATCCAATTTCTGAACAAACTGTTTAAATGTTTATAAGAAGTCCCACCAGGTAGTCACCCAATGCCTAAAATAGGTTTTCAGTGCTATAGTTTCTATCATACTAATATAGTAAATTCCACCAACTACCATTTATGGTGACGGGTGATGAATGCAAAAATATTGACAGAGCAATACCAATGGCACTGTGAAACAAGCTCATGACATCAATAAACATGCACTGTCACTTCCTGCTAAGCACTGTTCTAGGGATTTTGCCTGACTAGGACAGATGAGGTTTCTGCTCTCCCTCTAGTGGAGGGAAAGCAGAAACAAAACAGAAAAATAGGTCACTTTAATTGTCTGGCAGGGAATTAAAACAGGGGAATGAAGACTTCAGATGAAGAAGGTGATGTTTACACTCAGAGTTGAATGACAAAAAGAAGGCAATCACACAAATATTAGGGGTCAGAGTCTTCCTGGCAGAAGGGACAACAGGGACAAAGACCTTAAGACACAGAAGTGTTGTGTGTTTGAGGAAAGGAGAAAAAAAGAACAGCGGTGTGACTGGGCCAGCAGGGGAGGAACATGGAGTGAGGTCAAAGCAGCATAAGGGGAAGGATGGAATTTAGGTCTCATGAGTAAGAGAAAGCTGTGTGTGGTGGCACATGCATGAAGCCCCAGGTACTTTGGAGGCTGAGGCAGGAGGACGGCAATTTCTTACCAACTTAGTGGGAAGCTGTATCAAAATACAAAAATAATAAAAAGAAAAAGGGGCTGTGGATATAGCTCAGTGTTAGAGTACCCCTGGGTTCAATCCTCCAGTACCAAAAAGAAGAGTAACAGAAAGCCATTGGGTTATTATGCAAAGTAGAAACACAGGTTTACCAGATCACTCTGGTCGCTGCATAAGGAACAGACTGGAGAGCCTGCAGTCTCATGTGAAATCAGTGAGGACAACACCATAATAGTTCAGGAAATAGATGAAGGGACTCAGGAGGATCTCAGACAGAGCCTGGGTGAAGCCAAACTGGACCTTAAAGCCCTCCCCTAACTCTGATCTTCCCTTTCCCTTATCCCAACCTTGGTAGGTAGCCCAACATACACAGTTGTTTAAACCAAAAGTCCAGGAGTCACCCTTAATTCCTCTTCCTCTGCCCCTCCACAGCCAGGCATCAGTCATCTTGTTCCCACACTCAGGACTCCCATGCTACTTTGGCCCGAGTCTCCCTTCCAAAAAAGTCACCCATGCAGATTGGCAAAGAGCTCAGCTCTCTTCCCCCTATTGTCACAGCTTTAATGAATGTCTGTCCATCTCTTTTGACACTGGTGTCCCTATAGAGAGGAGAATGACACAAAGAGAGAACACGTGACAACAGGGAGTGATGGGGGGTGGCCTTTTCACTACTGGTAATTCCAACACTATAGCCATCCAAATGACAGCAGGATGTACACTTGGGAGATTTTACTTCATTTCATACATTACACATAACTTCATCCCCTGGCCTTTCCACACCAATGTACTAAATAACACAACCTATGTGCTAGATGTTCAAAATGCTGGATGTACCAGTCATTGGTAGCCAGATGACTGTGCCATAAGCACCTCTCTAATGTACAAGTTGCTGTCTTACGGTGAAGAAGGCTGAGGATGCTTCCCACGTGCTTGCTTCAACTCACCAAGCAGCCCCCTCATAAGGAGCGCCATCATAAGGCCTGTGTCACACCTTTCCTGCAGGGCTCTACACTAGTAATGCATCTGTTGCTATTTTGACACCATTTTTGCTTACTGTTTGTGTCCATGTTGTTTTGGTTACTATTTCATGGGAACACTCTTGTACTCTGCTCATTGGCCATCTGGATTTCCCTTGGACTTCAGCCAAGACAGGAGCGGACACATGCCTGAGCAACAAGGTAATGACATGGGTTCTGGGTGGAACATATTTCTAGCTGTCTAGATTTATGGGCTTCAGCTACTAAGGCAGGCTGGTTCCCTCATGGGAGGAACACAGTCAGTTGTTCCAAAAGCCCAACCAAGTAAAGCCAGAAAAGAAGAAAGTAGAATGCCCTATGTCTGGGCAAATGGTAGGATTCAAAACCCTTGGGCTAATGTGTGGCTAACCCTTCACAGCACTAAGGGGGAAGCAGGTAACGAGGGCACTAAGCCTCTGGGAAAGACATTGAGTCCCAACCAATGCCTGGTCCCATCCCGATTCTGACTCAACCCGTCCAGGGGCCCCAGCCAGAATGTTTTTCAAGCTTGCAGATAAGTCTGCTGTGCAATCCACATGGAAAAGTTCCTCAGTGCCCTTGAGTCTCACCTTCTAAGCCCCTTTCAGAAGAGGGTGCTCATCAGGGAGGATCTCCTAGATGCCTCTGTTCACCCTCCTGAGAAGCATGAAGCCCATCCTTACATAGCTAGCGGCCACTACAGAGTGCAGAAGGTCCTACTGCAACCTACATTACCTACCTCTCCCAGCCATACCTGCTGGCCCTGGCAGTGGGGTCCACCTGGAGACAAGAGGTCCCCACAGTTGATCCACACCAAATTCTGCAGCCTGGTGGCTACCACCACCCTGGGGACCAAGTCCTGCTAGAAGATCTACAGGTCTTAGAGTTACCTGCCTTTGGGATGCATCTGGCCTAATCTATGAGCTCTGAATCAGATATCCCATTACTGGGTTGAATGGTGGCTCCAAAAATATAAGTGTAAGTCCAAACTCCAATAACTTGTGAATGTGACCTTATTTGAGAAAGGCGTCTTATAGATGTAGTGAAGGTAGGAGTATCAAGATGAGGAGATCATCCTGGATTATCCAGATGGACCCCACATCTGATATTTGGTAACCCTAAAAGAAACAGAAAGCATAGAAGAGGCCATGTGACACAGAGGCAGAGATGGGAGCAATGGGTGTACAAGAAACGCCAGCAAGCACCAGAAGCTAGAAAACAGGCCTGGAACTTATTCCCGGAGCTCCAGAAAAAACAACTTGACTTTAGGCATCTGGCTTCCAAGAAATGAAAGAATGAGTTTTTGTTGTTTAATGCCACCAAGTTTGTGGTGATATGTTATAGCAACCACTGGAAACTCATGCACCACTCAAAAAAAAAACCAAACAAAACAAAATAGTGCTCTTATAGAAAAATTACAGGAGTAGGATTTACGTGCAGTATCCATGAGCAGAGAACCTGTCTGTGCTTTCAACATTTCCCCAAAGTACTCTGTGATACATATGTGGGCATTAGGAAATGGAAAAGTTTTTCCCCACCCCCTATAGATGCTGAGAAAGCTCCCAGCTCAGGCTTATTTTCAAAAGTCCTAATATCCTAATTTTAGCCATTCTTTTCACTATCAAACAGCAGAAAGCCCTGTGGAAAAGCCCAAACATAGATCTACATCTTGTTCCTAACCAGGGAGCTTGGAGGGCTAAGGGAAGGAGGGCCCAGGACTGAGAAGTGAGTGATACATTCCTTCTCAATTTCCAACTTCCTTTCCTTTACTAGCATTG
This sequence comes from Tamias sibiricus, assembly GCA_025594165.1. NCBI lineage: Eukaryota > Metazoa > Chordata > Mammalia > Rodentia > Sciuridae > Tamias > Tamias sibiricus. Next base: position 143,271,581 of record CM046667.1, on the reverse strand, counting down.
CAGAGTTAGTTGCCATGGCTTTGACATCCCAGGAAATATCCAGAACTTTACAAAACAAGTGAAGAGTCTCCTGTTCTTCCTTATGTGCCAATCATTGTCAACTGGCTTCTTTCTATAAAGCCAAGGAATCTGGGGCTGATGTAGGACGCAGCAGCAGACACTTCTAGAATGTGATGAACCACAACAACCATTCACACTGGGTAATAACTGCTTGGCAAAGACGAGAGCACACTCTGGTGTTAGAAAAAAAAAAGTACATGTGTGTGAAGCATCCATCAGACCACAAAGTGCTCACAACTCCAAACCCAAAACAGTGGAAGGGGTAAAAGGATAATGTGACTATATAAAATAAAAAACCTTCAAAGCCAGAACACAACAGTGACAAAATCAAAGGGGAAAAGAAACACTTTCTGTCACAGACAAGAGCTAATCATGCTAATGACAAAAGAGCTCCTAAAAAATGAGGAACAAAAAGAAACAATCCAATAGGAAAATGGATAAAGGGTATGCACAGCCCATTCACAGAAGAGGAATTAAAAAGGGTACATACCCCTTGGCAAATATGCTTAAGCTCACTCTTGGTGGAAAGCGGCATGCCCAGCAGGTGGCAGAAACACAAAGGTCTACCCACCTCTTCCCTGGCAAAGACACACGATTAGTGCATAAGCATTTTCATTGCACTATTACTTATGAGAGCAAAAGGACTAGAAACAACCCAAATGCCATCAGCAGCAACTGGCTAAATCGACCCTGGTACAGCTGCAAAGTGGAGTACTACGTGGCCCAGGAAGAGAGGCTGGAGCTCAAGAGTCAGCAAGTCAGTAGCCAATGGAAGGCAAAGTGGTCCTCCCTGAGTCCCTGCCGGCTCTAACCTCCCTGCAGGGATGGGAGAGGAAGGACAGAGTAGCCACCAGAGACAAGCAGTTCAGACAGACAGGACAGAAGGAAAAGAGCAGAGAACAAGGCCTGACTCAGGCTCCATCTTCCCTCAAAGAGGTGGACCTGCAGACCAAGGGGCTTAAGCAAGCGCTCTGCAGCTAGCGCCTAGGGCCTGCTCTTTATCCACCGAACCCTTCATTCTGAATCAGGCAGGCGGGAGAGGAAAGCACAGATCAAATTGTCCTGGGTGTGGCGTCCGCAGGCAGCCTTGCATCTGCTGGCCCTACTCGATGCACTCCATGACATGTATCTGTAGGGTGTCCATATCAGGAGCCTGATACTGGCACTTGGGACAACAGAAGTCAGGCGGCTCCTCGGGGGGGCTTCTCCTCTGGTTGGGTGGGGCCGGGTGAAAGGAGTGGTGAGCTGAGAAAAGAAAAGAGGCACCAGGAAGTGGGTCTGTGTACAAGCTGGAAGGGGAGGCTGAGCAGGTGCCAGGAGCTGATGGGACTGCCATGGTCAGCCACCAGGATCCGCACCAGCAGCCGGCACCACCACCACACTCTTCCCTTGGCCTCAGGCTGGGGCAGGGCGGGGCTAGTGATGGGAGCAGCAGGGGTGCCCACCTTCAGGGATAAAACAAGCCTTCTTGTGCCGCGGTGCACTGCCCCCCCCCTGCAGTACAATGCGCACTCACTCACCTGGGGTAGGGGGTAAAGGGGGCTGGGAGGCCTCTACATGCCGCTTCCTCATATCCTCAATCCTTTGAAAACAGAAACCGTCCAATCAATGCATGCATTTTTGAGAGGCTCCTACCTGGACCAGCAAAAAAGGCCACTGGAAGGACAGGGTGGAGGGAGAGGAAAGGGAAGTACGGGGAAGCTAATGTGAAAGCCAGAAGTCATCAGTGCCCTGCAATGACTGGTCACTGGTGAGCACTACGCCCGCTCCTCACGTGGCCACTCTTGGAGGCCTACCTGGCTGATTCCTGGCAGCTGGCCTTCAGCTTGCTATACTCCCGCTGCAGCTGTTCCAGCTGCTCCTGCAGATGTTCCTTCTTTTCAGCCAGCTTCTCCCGGGCCTGCCTCTCAGCCTGGAAGTCTGCCTTGTAGATATCCGCCTGGCAAATTTAAGAGAGGGATATGCCCACCACCCATTGGGCACACCATGATAGGCCTGGGGTAACAAACCAAAACCTCCTCCTGCCCTCTGTGAACCTCTGGCAACACAGAGGGAGCAGATATATCAGCAAGTAACCCCAAGGGCACTGAGAGGTCACGGCACACAGCAAGGAGGAGACACCTCACCTGGGCCTTCAGGACTGGTACTGTCTCCATCACAATCTTATGCTGCTCGGCCTCTTCCTTTAGTTTGTCAATCACTTCCTGCTTGGCCACCAGGGCCTCCTCGGCCTGCTGGAGCTGCTGCCGGAGATCCTCCAGCTGCATTCCCTAGAGGTTGGCAAGGGGCACTGACAGAGCCGCCCAGCACGGAGCAGGGTGGAGCATAACCCATGTAGACCACTGCCTCGAGGGAGAATTGAGAGGGACAAAAGGGAGCCCTGGCTGGCCAAAGCCGGGACACCACCAGCTCCTCGGACTTCAGGGCCAATCACAAGATCTCAATGTATGCAAGATGGCTGCATCCTGGTACCACCCCAGAGGGCAGAAAAAATGCTGAGGTCTTTTCTCAGGACATATTAAGGATCTTGGGACTGAGAACTCTGAGGTCATCTGGTTCAGCCTTCCACCAAGGCACTCATTCCCTTCACAGAATCCTCCAACCCTTCAAGGACAAGAGCCACTCTCCCTCTTGAGGCTGCCCACTCCATATGCTACCAACTACAGACCCACCATGTACACAGCTAAGCCACAACCCATTAGTCCTTCTACTCAGCCACCCAATCAAAGGTCTGCTCATCCCACACAGACACCCCTCCCCATAAACACACACATACTCACTCCCTCTCTCTCTCCCCTCACCCTGCCACCCTGCCAGGACTTCGCTCCAGAGATTAAGTGGCCATTTTTGTAACTAACTTTTCCTCAGGTGACCCGGTTTCAGGCTTAATCCTCATAAATCTCCTCAGGGTACATCTGTGGTTGACAATATCCTTCTTAAAATGTGATTGCTAAAACTGCACCCAGTTTAGGTCGTATGAGGACAAACTAGAAAAGAGCTTTCAGCTCTCTTTCCATGCTGAGATACAATCAGTACTAGAGCTTGCCCTGGCTCAGAGAAAATTTAGCCAGGAAGTACACTGATGAGGGCTGAATGTGTCCCTAGCCCCCTGGAATAAGGACCCATGGCCCTAGCCCAGCCCACCCTGGGGCCTGGTGATGTGCCCCATCTCCCTGTAGCCTTCTCTGAACTCTCACAGCTGCAGCCTTAGAAGGTCTAGGACAAGTCAAGTATCCCTCCCAAAACCTAATTCTTTCAGGTCTCAAGAACTGTGATCTTCTCTGTCCTTGGGGAGACAGGAAGAGGTGAAGTACTCCCCAAACAGCCCAGGCCGGCCATACTCACTCGCTTGCGCTCGCTGCTCACCATGCTACTCTTGATGTGGTTGTCATAGTCTTGGAAGAGCTGATGATAGGCTACCTGCAATTGGGCCAGCTTCCTCCTGCAAAAAAGGAGCTATCACTGGGGAAACCACTTTGTTCCAGCCCCGCCATGGCTTCCCTGCCTCCAGCTCTACCCTCTTCATTCTTGTCATATCACAAACCTGGAATGGGGCCTTCCAAGGGTACATCTAGACTCCTAAGATCAACTCTGAGGCAGGCTTTGCTGACAACAAATATTTACTGCAACTGACTTGGTTACTCAATAGTTCCTATCAGTTTCCTTAAAGCCAACAATTTTAAATGTTTATAATAAGGGCTAGGGGTGTAGCTCAGTGGTAGAGTGCTTGCCTAGCATGTGCAAAGCCCTGGGTTCCATCCTCAGTATTGCAAAACAATAAAAAAAAATTAGTAAAATGTTTGTCATAAGGTGGAACTACCCTGTAATCTTCAAAATTGTCAACTTCATGAAAAGCATAGAAAGGCAGGAAGTAAGCCAGGCGCGGTGGCGCACGCCTGTAATCCCAGCACTTTGGGAGGCTGAGGCAGGAGGATCACAAGTTCAAAGCCAGCCTCAGCAATGGCGAGGCACTTAGCAACTCAGTGAGACCCTGTCTCTAAATAAAAAATACAAAAAAGGGCTGGGGATGTGACCCAGTGGTCAAGTGCCCCTGAGTTCAATCCCTGGTAACCACAAAAAAAAAAAAAAAAAGAAAGAAAGAAAGGCAGGAAGACTCTTCTAGATTAAAGGAGACTCAAAAGGCATGCCAAGGAGAGGAACGTGGGATCCTAGACCAGATAGCAGTAGAAGGGCTGGCAAGAACATGTGGAGGATACAAAGGGAAATATGAATGTGGACTGAACCAAACAGAATATTCTCATCTTGGCCAGGTGCAGTGGTGCACGCCTGTAATCCCAGTGACTCAGGAGGCTGAGGCAGAAGGATGGCAAATTTGAGGCCAGCCTCAACAACATAGCAAGACCCTGTCTCAAAATCAAAAATGTAAGAAAGGACTGGGGATGTAGGTCAGTCAGTGATAAAGCGCCTCTGGGTTCAATCTCCATTACCAAAAAAAAAAAAGTTTCTGGTCTTGTCTCAAAGATGAATTATTTGACTGTGATAACAGTGGACTCTACTATTAGCAAGGCTAAGGACGAGAGTCAACCCTCACCCACAGCCAGTCCCTACGAGGGCTCCCCAGAAGGCAGGAAAAGCCACAGGCCCACTGGTGATCCCCAGTACCACCCCTCCACACCAACTCACTTCTCCTCCGAGGCAGCCTGGCGCTCCACGCGCAGGGCGGCCTCCATGCTGTGGTTCTGCATGCGCAGCTGGTCAACCTGCACGCTGTGTTGCTGTTGCAGCGCCTCCCGCTCACTCTCCAGCTGCCGGGCCTGCTCACTGGTGGCCCGCACCCTGGCACAGGGAGGAAGAGCACATTGAGGGGGCAGCAGGCAGGGCAGCACAGGCAGGGGTCAGGTCTGAACAGCCTGTGGCTGCAAGGGGATTCTGAGTGGCAGAGTGGAGGCACTGCCACCAAAAATAGGAAAAAAGACTGGGGGCTAGGTGGGGAACAGATGATCAGGAGCTCCACCTGAGAGGCATTTGCTCCAGTGCAGGGGCCCAGCCAGCAACCAAGTGCAGATGGCCAGGAGACTAGAAGCCAAAGGAAAGAGGTGAACTGAGAAGAGCATGGGCCACCTGCATCCCAAGCTGCCCACTACGACAATGTAAGAGGAACCTCCAGGAAGGTGCTGGGGCCTCAACAAAAGCAGCCTTAGGCGAGGGGTATCAGGACAGACTATTCTAGAAAAAATAAGGTGACTGCCCACCTGGGAATGCAAACACTGAGCTCAACAGCAGACCAGGGCTCAGCTCCAGCCCTGTGGCTGCCCATAGCTCAGCGGGAGTCCCAGCTGTTTGCAGGATCAGTTCAAACACCTGCATCATAGGGAGTTGTGGGACAGGACAGGACATCAATGGCCCTGGAATTCCTCTCTCCATCTTACTACAACAGCTCGGGCTCTCTCACCTGGATCACCCATAATCCCCAAATGCTCTCATCCCAGCCTCAGAGCTCCCTTCATCTCCAGTTGCCAGGCTCCAGCCTCGATATCCTGCTGCCTCAGGGCCTTCAAGAGCCACTACTCTGGCACCGTCACACATGCCCATAATCTCAGCAAGTTGGGAGGCTGAGGCAGGAGGATCTCAAGTACAGTCCAGCCTCAGCCTCAGCAATTCAGCAAGACCCTGTCTCAAAATAAAAGATAAAAAGGGCTGGGGATGTAGCTCAAATCACAGTATCGCGGGGAAAAAAAATAGCCCACACTGCAGGAGCAATGGTGGATGTTTCCGTGTGGTGGCCTCCAACTCTGACAAGGCAGGCCTAAACTGTCAGGCCCTCTCCACTTGTGCCTTTGCTCATGCTTCCTCCTCACCTCCACCACCAGCTCTCTCTGAACTGGAGTCCAACTATCAATCCTCTTCTGCAGAAAGGTCTCCCTGACAACTGCCCCGTGTGCACAATGACCACCTTAATACTGCACTAAGAGGGCTGGGACCACCATGTCAGCTGCACCCATATGTCTGGAGGGCAGCAGCAGGGTAGTATGAGAACCACAGCACCATCCCTGCACTTTCGCCACATGATCACACTTAAAATGACAAAACTCGTGCTGGGCGCGGTGGTGCACCCCTGTAATCCCAGCCCTTGGGAGGCTGAGGCAGGAGGATCACGAGTTCAAAGCCAGCCTCAGCAATGTCAAGGCACTTAGCAACTCAGTGAGACCTTGTCTCTAATTAAATACCCAAAAAAAGGGCTGGGGATGTGGCTCAGTGGTAGAGTGCCCCTGAGTTCAATCTCCACTACCACAAAAAAAAAAAAAAAAATTGACAAAACTTGCTTTGCAAAAGAGTGCAGGGCAGGCCTGCGGCAGCTAGCTTACAAGGCTGGCCCTCAGCTGATGCAAGTTCCCTGCACTGCTTTCCCTGCTGATAAGGGTGGTCCTTGTGCCCAAATTCTTTGTATAAACAAAATTCACTAAGCTGAGCACCCACACATTCTGCCAGGAGTCAGGAATTTTAGTATGTGCCTTGGAGAGGGTGCCGCCATGAGTAGCCCCCAAAAGAAATCCAGGGTGCAGACTCCAGGCGCACATGGGAAGCGGTTCTCTGTGTACCTTAGAGGGGTACAGAGAGCCTGAGGCAGGCTTCTCCAGTCTTCAACCAGGGATGCTATACTAGGGGGTCCCACCATGCACCCTTCCCCTGTGATAAGCCTGGAGGGTAACTATGTGCTGGCTCCCGGGAATGCTTCCAGAGTCACCTATCAGGGCATGGCCTTAGGTGCCCACGAAAAGCCTCCAAAGGAAATGACACAAATTCCAGCAAAGGATTGGAAAGCCTGGAAGCAACAGCTAGGACACACGTCCTGGATTCCTGGACAAGAACTGTCACAAATCTGCCATGACAGGCATCCGTCCTCTCATAGAGGAATCCCCAGAGGCTTCTACACCCTCCCTCATCTGAAACCCTGGAAGTGGCCTCCAGGACTGGCTTTCCCTCCCTACTCACCTGCCCTCCAAAGCCTGCCGTTCCTTGGTGGCAGCCTCCAAGCGACTCTGGCTCTCTTGGAGCTCCCCCAGCAAGGATGTCACCTGGGCTTTCACAGAGGCCTTGTCCTCAGCCATCTGCTATAGGAGAAAAGGTCACCTCCTGTTAGTGCTACTTTCTGCCCAGCTTCCACTCCTGGCATCCCCAAGCCCTAGGACAACCTGCAAGTGACTGAGGCATGTGCACCCTGAGGACTTCTCTCCTGCCCTCAGTACCCTCTAAACCCAGACGTCCCAAAGCCTCATGTGTGTGATGGCCACCTGACCTTCCCCAGTGGTGCACGTGGACCCTTGCTGCTGGCTGAGATGTATTTACCAGTCTCTTCCCACCCCTCCCTAACTCAGCTCATCCCTCCCCCCAGCAGCTACCCAACCCTAGCAAAGCCACTGAGGCAATGTGACGGGATCAAGTCCCAAGTGTGTATGCCTCCTGGTCCCCCCTCCTCATCCCTGTGAATGGGGCAACACGGGACCCCAAAGAGACACAGGAGCATAGAGGTATCTGGAGTCCTGTGTGGCTCCTGACAGCTCAGCTACTGCCCTGGCCACTAGACCATAAGGACTGAAGCTGGAGGCCAAGTGACTATGGCCCCAGCAGGTAAGCTCTCTTATCTTTGAGACTTGATGCCAAAGGAGGCAAGACTTGAACAGCAACAAAAATACAAGCCTAGGGCTGGGGCTGGGGCTCAGTGGTAGAGCACTTGCCTCTCACATGTGAGGTTCTGGGTTCGAACCTCTGCACCATATAAAAATAAATAGAGGGGGCTGGGGTTGTGGCTCAGCGGCAGAGTGTAGCCTAGCACGTGCGCAGCCCGGGTTCAATCCTCAGCACCACGTAAACATAAATGCATTGCATTGTGTACAACTAAAGTAAATAAATAAATATTTTAAAAAATAAATAAATAAATAGATAGATAGATAAAGATATTGTGTCCATCTACAACTAAAAAAAATATTTAAAAAAAAATACAAGCCTAGTCTGAGGGCCCAGGGCCCTTAGAAGGTAGGACGTTTCACAAAGCAAGAGTGGATACTGAATCTTTAAATACCAAGAACAAAAACTCTCTGTGCACGGTGGCGTATGCCAGTGCTAGGGTCGGAACCCCAGGCCTCAGGCGCACTGAGCTACACCCTAGTCACCATTCTCTCTTTAAAATACTGGTTAACGTACAGAATAGAGGACACAGAGACTAACACCCACAACTACAGCTATCTTATATTAGATAAAGGTGCCAAAAACATACATTGGAGAAAAGATAGCCTCTTCAACAAATGGTGCTGGGATAGCTGGAAATCCATATGCAACAAAATGAAACTGAACCTCTATCTCTTACCACATACAAAACTCAACTCGAAGTGGATCGAGGACCTAGGAAGTAGACCAGAGACACTACGCCTAATAGAAGAAAAAGTAAGCTCTAATCTCCAACATGTCAGATTAGGCCCCAACTTCCTTAATAAGACTCCTATAGCGCAAGAGAACAATCAATAAATGGGATAGATTCAAACTAAAAAGTTTCTTCTCAGCAAAAGAAACAATCAGTGAGGTGAATAGAGAGCCTACTAATTGGGAACAAATTTTTACCACATACACATCAGATAGAGCACTAATCTCTAGAATATATAAAGAATTTACAATCTTAACACCAAAAACACAAATAGCCCAATCACTAAATGGGCCAAGGAACTGAACAGACACTTCTCAGAAGAAGATATACAATCAACAAATACATGAAAAAATTTTCACATCAGATAGAGCACTAATCTCTAGAATATATAAAGAATTTACAATCTTTTTTTTTTTTTTTTTTTTTTTTTTTTTGTGGTACCGGGGATTGAACTCAGGGGCACTCGACCACTGGGTCACATCCCCAGACCTTTTTTGTATTTTATTTAGAGACAGGGTCTCACTGAGTTGCTGAGTGCCTCGCCATTGCTGAGGCTGGCTTTGAACTCGCGATCCTCCTGCCTCAGCCTCCCAAAGTGCTGGGATTACAGGCGTGCGCCACCGCGCCCGGCTCAAGAATTTACAATCTTAACACCAAAAAAAACAAATAGCCCAATCACTAAATGGGCCAAGGAACTGAACAGACACTTCTCAGAAGAAGATATACAATCAATCAACAAATACGTGAAAAATTTTTCAATATTTCTGGCAATTAGAGAAATGAAAATGAAAATTAAAACTACTCTGAGATTTCATTTCACTCCAGTCAGAATGGCAGCTATTAAGAACACAAACAACAATAAATGTTGGAGAGGATGTGGGGAAATAGGCACACTCATACATTGCTGGTGGGACTGCAAAATGGTGCAGCCATTATGGAAAGCAGTATGGAGATTCCTTGGAAAACTGGGAATGGAACCAGAGTATGACCCAGTCATCCCTCTACTGGGCATATTCCCAAAGGACTTAGAAACAGCATACTACAGGGACACAGCCATATCAATGTTTATAGCAGCACAATTCACAATAGCTAGATTGTGGAACCAACCTAGATGCCCCTCAGTAGATGAGTGGATAAAGAAAATGTGGTATATATACACAATGGAATTTTACTCAGCAATAAAATAGAATAAAATAATAGCATTCGCAGGTAAATTGATGAAATTGGAGAATATAATGCTAAGTTAGCCAATCTCAAAAATCCAAATGCCGAATGTTTTCTCTGATATAAGGAGGCTGATTCACAGTGGGGTTGGGTTGGGGAGCATAGGAAGATTAGAGGAACACCAGAAAGGTCACTGGGGAGGGAGGGGAAGGGAGGGAGCAAGGGGGTATAAAGATAGGAAGAAAAAAAAACATGGTAGAATGAGAGGGTTATCCGGTTATCATTGCCCTAAATGCATGTTTGAAGACATGAAAGATATGAATATACTTTGTATACTAACAGTGATATGTAAAAAGGTGCCCTGTATGTGTGTTACAAATTGTAAAGCATGCTACTGTTATATATACAACAACACTGAATAAAAATAAAAATACTGGTCAATTACAGAGCTCAGTTCTTTTCCCTACTGACAACAGTTACTGAACAAAATCTGTTTTCACAGCTAAAGGAATACCCACCTTTGTTTGACACTGGTGTTCTTATAAAAAGAAATGCACAGAGAGAAGGTCACATGATGACAGAGGCAGAGACTGGAAAGATTCAGCTGCCAGCCAAGGAGCACCAATGACTGCCAGCAGCCACCAGACACTGGTAGAGGACCTTGAATTGGTTCTCCCTTGAAGTCCTCAGAAGGAATCTACCCTGACCACATCTTGAACTCAGACCTCTGGCCTCCAGAACTGGGGGACAATAGATCTGTTGTTTAAGCCCCCAGTGTGTGGCACTCTGCTTCTGCAGCCCTAGCAAACCCTTCATATATGTACAAATGAGAAACAAGCCCTTGAGCCAGGAGCTCCCAGCAGTGAGGCACCCAGCACGTGCCTTCCTCCAGGGCTGGCACTCTCCTGCAGCAGGTGCCCCCAGCTCCCATCTCCCCACCTTGCCCCTCCCAGACAGCACACACCCTGCTCAACTATTTTCACCAGGATCTTGAGACCAGCCACACCAGAAAGGCCCTGAAACACCCTCCTCAGCCCACACTAAGCATGCAATCCTTTGGGGACGGTACACTGAAGAGCCAACTTACAGGTCCACCGTGGGGACCACAGCCTGAACCTCCCAAAGCTGGGTCTGGGCCCTGCCCAGCTCCTAGAGGATGACCCCTAAGGCCCTTGAACATCCTGCCCGATGAGCATGTCTGGCTCACCTGGGGTTTAGGGCTCAGCCACGTAGTCTATGCTGATGCCGTGATGCAGGTGGGGGCCTTGGGCCACATGGTACCAGCTAGACGTTGGGGTGGCTGGTGCCTGACCACCCAGGCCAGCCGCTATGGTGCCCAGCGCCTACAGGATCAACCCCAGTAAAACCCCAGGCACACTGGCCTCATCACCTGGACACTGACACGCTTGTCATTTTTCACTTGGGCCCTTCCCCCCAACCTGACACTTTAATTCATCCATTCTTGGTCCCTAGACACCAGGGACCAAGAGAGATTCCTGGCTGAGTATACTCTGTGCACGCTGTTCCACGTGGCTGATGGGAGAAGCAAGCACTGTCTGCCATGCTCCCTGTGAGGCCACCTAGAAGCTCACACTGGCCTCTCCTGGCCCCTACCCTACGCACTTTGAACCTCAGCTGACTTTAATCTGCATCCTTTCCTTGTAATAACCTGTAGTTGTGAGTACAATGGCTTTTCTCAGTTGAGTCCTGCAAATCAAGCCCTGAGGGTCCTCTGGGGGACCCCTGACCATGGGCTCCTTGTGGGAACACTGGTGTCCCTATGATTTACAGAACACAGGTGAAAGCCAAGCACAGTGGTCCATACCTGTAATCCCAGCAATTCAGGAGGCTGAGACAGGAGAATTACAAGTTTGAGGCCAGCCTCATCAACTTAGTGAGATACTGTCTCAAAATAAAAAAATAAAAAGGGATGTATGGCTTGGTGGTTAAGTGCCCCTTAGTTCAATCCCTGGTATAAAAACAAACAAACCAAAAACAGAATGCAGGTGGAACTAGAGCCCCAAGCTCCGAGGAAAGAGCCTGCCCTGCCTGCTACCTGCCTGCTACCTACCTGCTGACATAACTTCAGGTGTTCCACCTCCTGCAGAGCCTCCTCCCTCTGCCTCCTCAGGTCCAGCTTCTCCAGGCTCAGTCTCTCCACCAACTTCCTAGCCTCCTGAAATTTGCGCATGAGGAACTCTTTCTCCTCCCTCTGACTGACTTGGAAATGCAGCAGCTCCTCACAGCGCTCCCGCAGCATCTGGTTGCTCTGCTGGATGGCATCTGGGGGCACAAGAGATAGCAAAAGGGAGTGAGTCCCGAGAGTCAGGCAGTCTGGAACACCAGCCCCCACTGGGGCTTACACAGGCATGAGGCCCACAAGGCCCAAGGCCTGAAGCTGGGCTAACCATCACAACACCTTCCCGTAATACCAGGTGACCTCTCCCTAAGATAGATGGCTTCTAAACAGTCCCCATCGTTTTTTTAAACACTTTCAAAATCAACTACGAATGATATGCCCATAAGTTTCTGCAATACCACACTAAACACATGAGCTTCACTTTAAAGGACATGGCAAAAGCTACTTTCTTGGTGACTCTGGAATTCATTTGTATTCTGGTCAGTTCAAGGCATGGCAACCCTAGGGTAATCTCTCCCCATTCCCTGGCACCCCCCTCATCTGCTCTTAGTCTTGCTGGGCAAGTCGCATCAATGGGATCACACACAAAGGGAGTGTAATTTCTTCCATGAAGTTTCTCCCCAAATAGTACAAGCAAAATGCTATACCCTCCCCTGCCTCTCACAGACTCCTCCATGGACATAATCAGGAGCATCATGGGGGGCGGAAACATCTAGAGGCCCTGGAGGTTTCACTTGTCACCCACCAAACTCAAGTCAGGCTTTACAGGCAGAGGCAATGCAGTCTAGAGGCCTCTGCCTGCTACTAGAGCCCAAGTAAAGCCGTAGCACTGAACACGTGGCTTGAAAAGGAGCCAGGGGCACCATGATACACCATGGTCCCTACAACATGGCTTGCCTACAACGCTCTCGACCCCAGGTCCATTCTTGACATAGTACTCTCTGGGAAAGAGCACCCACTCTATGTATGTGACTGTTCTAAAAGCCTCAACACAATGGGTCTTACCTGGGGACAATTATATCACCCAGGAGACATTTAGCAGTGGCAACTAGTTGGCCAGGAAAGCTGCACAACATCCCTATAGAGTGGTCAAGACAGTCACACCACAGAAAATTCCATATCCCCAGATGTCAATGATGCTGGGGTAGAGGACACTGCCCTAAAGCAGTCAGTTCTTATTGATTTTCTGTGCTCCAAACAGGGCCCCTCCAATGTAACCTCAGCATTGAGGAGACCAAGCACCAGATCTCTTCCACCATGGAAGTAAAGGCAATTCATCTTGACAGAAGAGGGGGCATATATTCTGGACACAGGTTTGGTTCTAGCTCTCAAGGAGTCAGCCAGCACCACCTTCTGAGGCCCCCAGTGCATGTGACTTGTCAGCACAGTCATATCGTATCACCACAAAACATCCCATCTGGAATGTCCAGCAGAGGATGTGGAGATGTGGCTGAGGCCACGACTCAGCATGTGCCACCCTGGCCAAGAGCCATCACCTTGAGTCACTAGCTAGCAAGGATTTGGATGGCCAACAGAAGACACAACTGAAGCACCAGCTCAGAAATGATTCCTTCAAGGGAATCATAGAGGTTCCCAATAAGAACCAAGAGATGAAGCAAAAGAGGCTGTACTTCCAGTGACTCCCCAGGAAAGCAAAGGCATGCATGAGTCAGGGGCCTAGGCTAGGTAGCTCCCTAATACTTATTTTGCATTTCAAATGTTCATGTGCATTTTCCTGCATTCCAATGGCTTATCTTTGGAGACAAAGTCTATCTTTTCCTGTATCCCAAATTCCTATATCAATACCAGGGGACCACTATACAGAAAACAGATGCAGATGGGTGAGTGGGCTCATGACCATGGCATCTACTCATTCTACCCCACCCAGAATCTGTAGAAAGCATAGGTGGAGCCCCAGCTAGGAGGCAGGTCTCTGTGTTGAGGAAGGGCCAGCCTCCAAGATGCTCCATGTGCATAGATTCAAAGATGATTCTGTCTTCGGTAAGAAGAATGCACAAACCAGGTGTGGTGACACACTCCTGTGAGCCCAGCTACTCGGGAGGCTGAGGCAAAAGGATGACAAGTTCTAGGCCAGCCTGGGAAACTTAGTGAGACTCTGTTTCAAAATAAAAAATAAAAAGTGCCAGGCTTGTAGCTTAGTGGTAAAACACCCCTGCGTTCAATCCCCAATACGAGAAAAAATAATACACAGGTTTGGGAATCAGAATGACAACAAAAGGTGCTGGGTGCCCTGCCATTCCCAGTGCCTCCCCGGCCCCCAGCAACTCTGGGCCAGGCCATTTTAAAGTCCCTACTTCAAGTGTCCTAATTAACTAGAGGCCACCTGGGTACTTGGGGCCCACTCAAACCAAAGGACTAGCAGCCCAGAGGAGGAAGACCACCCCCCAAAACCAGGCGGCATGATCATGAGCTGGAAGGAAAAGGATGAGGGGAGGGAAGATGAGGAGGTTCCACCTGGTGAAAGGCAGACAGGGACGTGCATCTGCTCCCTGAAAGCCAGTGGAGCTGAGCAGCACAAGGATGGGGGGAACTGTCAGAGACATGGCTGCTGACCCAGGAAAACATTGATGCCCAGCCATACCAGAGGACAGAAGGCCTTCTGCTGAGGCCTCCAGAGGACTGCCTCAGTTGCTCCAGAGAGCCACTGTCCCAGCCAGGAGCCAAACCCCACACAGTATCTAGTACTGCCCCCTTCCAGGATCAACAATAGTTAATGATTGATCATTGCATGGATACAGAGGCCTGGCCAAGTTTGGCTCAACTTGAAAAGGTCGTTCTGGCTCCAGAGTTCCCTGTATCCACAGCCCATGTCTCCCTCCACCCAGCCCTGCTTCTTTCCCTATCCTTCTCTTTCCCAATATCAGTCCTGAAAACACTCTAAACACATTTCATGAGCCAGGCACGGTGGTGTGCAACTGTAATCCCAGCAGCTCGGTAGGCTGAGGCCATAGGATCACAAGTTCAAAGCCAGCCTCAGCAACTTACTGAGGCCCTGTCTCTAAGTAAAATATAAAAAGGGCTGGGGATGTAGCTCAGTGCTTAAGAACCCCTGGGTTCAACCCCTGCTACCCCCAAAAATAAAAATACATACTAATCCTGCACACTAATCTGCACCTGAATGTATTTCCAGCAAACCCCAAGTGAAACCAATCAGAGGGTGGCTAAGCTTGAAATGCTAACTAGAGGCCACCTGGTGATGCTCTCAGGCACATACCAGTTCAGACCCAGCAAACATGAAGGTGCAGGCAAGAGGAATAAGCCTTCCACTCAGCAAAGGCGGGACCTCCTAACTTTTCACTCCACCCCAGCACTCCCACCACTCGACCCACCTCGGAGCTCTTGATTCTCCTCCAGACAGCGCTGGAGGGTCTCAGGGATGCCCTGCTCCGAATGCAGATGTAGCATGGCTGGCTTCCCCAGAGAAGACTCTTCACCCAGCATGTCCTGGTCCCCTGATGGGCCACCACTGGGCTGCACCATCTCACACAGCTGATTCTTCCAGAGGTGCCTGCTCATCCAACAAGTCAGTGTCTGGAAGAGAAAAGCCGGCATCCCATGAAACCATGCAGAATTCTCTTACCCAGCAGGACAAGGAGTTTACTCTGTGCAGAAGCTCTGAGCCCATATTTGCAGTAGAATGCCAACCAGTTCATCTAATGTAACCAGATGCTGAAATGGGGTTTTGCTCTGAGGTAGCAAACACTCCCACTCCAAAGGGAGGGAATTAAGGCTGGAGATATAGCTCAATAGTATGGTGCTTACCTACCATGCACAAGGCCATGGGTTCATTCCCCACTACTACACACACACACACACACACACACACACACACACACACACACAAATTAAAAAAAAAAAAAAAACAAAGGGAGAGGATTATTTGTAGAGGGCAAATGCCAGTATTCTGGGAATCGTACCCTACCCCTTCCCACACTTCTAAGAAGTGGAGGGTCATGGCCCTTATCCTCATCTACTGTGATGAATTGAATAATAGCCCCAAAAAGGTTATGACCATGGCCAGGTGCAGGAGAGCATGCCTATAATTCCAGCAGCTTGGAAGGCCAAGATGGGAGGATGGCACATTCAAGGCCAGCCTCAGCAATTTAAACAAGAACCTAAGAATCTTAGCAAGACCCTGTCTCAGAATAAATATAAAAGGACTGGGGATGTGCACCCCTGGTTCAATCTTTGGTACAAAAAAAAAAAAAAAAAGACACAGACATGCCCTAACCTCTGAAACCTATAAATGTGACTTTATTTGGAAAATATGTCTTTGCAGATATAGTTTAATCAAGGATCTCAAGATGATATCATCCTGGGTTATGTGGGTGGGCCCTGACTCCAACAACAAATGTTCCTGTAAGATAGAGAAGAAAAAGTAGGAAAAAAAAGGAAACACACAAGGAGGAGGCCATGTAGGGATGGGAGTGATGTGAGAACAAGCCAAGAACAATTGGGCCACCAGCACCTAGAAAAGACTAAGGGAGGATCCTCTCCTAGGACCTGCAGAGAAGTGTGGCCTGTTCACCCTTTGATTTTGAACTTCTAGCCTCCAGGACTGAGAGATTAAATTTCTGTTGTTTTAAGCCACCTAGCTTGTTGTCACTTCTATGGCAGCCACAGAAACTCATACACAGAAGAGGGGCTTCAAGAATACCATGCCAGGTCTAAGGAGTGTTCCCTAGAGTTGGGAGGATAGGAGTAAGAGAGACTTCTAGTGTCTGACATATACTGAGAAATCTGAAATGGGGAGCAGGACCTGAGACAGCAAAGCAGAATGGGTGAGCTGCTTTTGTTCACTTCAGTTTAGATACAGAGCATAAGGAGCAACACCAGATCCACCATTTCAGATCCACCTAAGAAGACTGACTACCAGGAAGTGAAGGCCAATCCCAATGTAAGTTTCCAGCAGCAGGCCTGAGGCTAGGAAGGTTGATTTTAACATTGATTAAATTTGGCTGTTTTCCTGGGCCTGGTGGTGCACACCTGTAATCCCTGTGACTCCGGAGGCTGAGACAGGAGGATCCTAAGTTTGAGGCCAGCCTCAGCAACTCAGACCATGTCTCAAAATAAAAAAAATAAAAATAACTGGGTCCCAGCAGCTCGGGAGGCTGAGACGGAGGACCGGAAGTTCAAAGCCAGCCTCAGCAATGGCGAGGCACTAAGCAATTCAGTGAGACCCTGTCTCTAAATAAAATACAAAATAGGGCTGGGGATGTGGCTCAGGGGTTGAGTGCCCCTGGGTTCAATCTCAGTAACCCACACACACACACACACACACACAAAAAAAAAAATCTGGGAATGTGGCTCAGTGGCAAAGCACCCCTAGATTCAATCCCTAGTACCAAAATAAATCCAAAAAGATTTTTTTGATTGTCAGCACTGACAACATCCCACTTATACCCCACTGACCCAAACACAGCAGCTAACCTGACTTCTCCATCTTCCTTCATATACTTTCTTCCTTTAGCTTCCATAACAGCCACTCTCTTGGTGTCCTTCCCACCTCAAAGGCTGATCCTGCTCAGGCTCTTTCACTTGAGTTCTCATCCCTTCATGCGGGGGTACTCAGAGCTATCCTAGAACCAATTCTCTTCTCAACCCCAATCTTAATGTGAATAACACCCAAAAATAGACCTCTTTCCTGAATTCCAGACTCACATATCAAACTTGATATACCTATAGTAAACTCAATAGTTTAGCATGCAAATTATGTCTCAAAAAAGCTGTTATGGAAAATAATGATAATGGAAGAGGATTGTCAGGAGTATAAATTAAACACAATTAGTCATTAGTTGATAATTGTTAAAAGGTGGGAGAATGGTACATGGAATTTACTAGAGTAATCTTTCCACTTTAGTACTCTTTTTTAATTTTAATAATAAAAAGTTCACAGCATCATTTTCTCTCACACCTGGAATACTGCAATAACTTCTTAACACATCATCCTGCTTCTAGTCTTGCCCCCTACAATCCATCCTCCTCATGGTGTCTATAAGATCTGCCTAGGGCTGGGGTTATGGCTCAGCGGTAGAGTGCTCGCCTAGCACGTGCATGGCCCGGGTTCGATCCTCAGCACCACATAAGAATAAAGGCATTGTGTACAACTAAAACAAATAAATAAATATTAAAAAAAGATCTGCCTAAAAGGTAATTCAGGCTGGTGTGGTGGTACATGCCTGTAATTTCAGATAGTCTAGAGGTACTAAAGAGGCTGAGACAGGAGCATGGCAAGTTTAAGGCTAGCCTGAGCAACTTTGCAAGACCCTGTCTCAAAACAAAAAAATAAAATGAGCTAGGGATGTAGCTCAGTGGCAGAGTGCCTCTGGATTCAATCCCCAGTACCAAAACCAGGTAATTCAGATCACATCCTTCCTCTACCATGAACCCTACCTTGACTCCCCCTTGCTCTCAATATAAAAGTCAAAGGCCTACAAAACCCTATACCATCTGGTCTCCCCATTCCTCCCTCTCCTCTTCCTCCATGTTTCTAGATTATACCAGGTCACAGAAATGGTATGAGGGCAGGTAGACAGCAATCGTTTTGCAAGTGAGCAAATTGAGGCTCATGAGGTAAGACGCTGAGCTGTCAAGCTATACTCCAAGCCTTTTTAGAGTTCAGGTGCACACAAATTTGATGAACAGGAAATGTCTCAGAACTAGAAGAGTACCCCCACTAGGGACATGGTGAGACAGAGACCACCGAGGCGGGAGAGGAGCAGAACCAGTCCCACTCGCCGCCCAAATAACCTGGATCCTGGTGTTCTAGAAGCGCGCAGCCGGAACCGGCAGGGCCCAAAAGGAGTGAGAAGCCTGGACATCAGAAGACGTTTCAGAGGCAGAACGCCTGCCGGTGGAACCCTGTCTTGGGAGAAGAGGACCACACCTTTCACCAGAGCCGGTCAGACGTGAGAAGGGTTGGAGAAGCGGGCTGCGAGAGTTCCCAGGGCCCGGACACTCGGAGAAAGCCCCCAGTCCGGAGGCCGCCCTTCCCTTCCCCGCTATGGAAACCCCCGCTTCCGGCTTCCGGCGTCGTTGTCCTGAGATCCGGAAGTAAAATACACAATCCCTGACCCCAGGAGTACGGGAGGCTGGCAAGAGATGCAAGGACGCTTCTTGCTCCTGACGGAAGCCCGAACCCTCTAGCCTAAGCTAGCTGGCAGAACACTCCCTAGGGATAAGCACCACTCTCTACTTTTCAGGGCGTCACCATCTGTACCCCTGCTCTGAGGGCAGCACATCCAGACGCTGGGCGTTCTTCGCCGGTCCCACCTCCGACACGGGAGGAGCCAGGACCAAATGGCAGAATGCCCCGCCCAGAAACCTGAAGGGTGCCTGGGGGGCGTGGCCACGCTGCTGGCGGAAGTAGAAAACCACACATTAGGGTGAGGCCGGTCAGGCAGTAGGGACGCGGGGAAACTGCGTGGGACTGCCCGGTGCCCATAAAGCATCCCGATCTTGTGCAGCGAGGACGGCAGGCAGCGGGCGGATCAGCCGCCTGTGCAGGTCTCCGAGGGGCGGGGCTGTTCGTGCGCGGGACCGGTCAGGGATGCGCGCGCACTTATCCTCGCCCCTCCTCTCCCTTACGAGAGGAACCGGCCAGGCCCCGCCCCGGGCGCCTCGCCTGAGGCCGGTCAGCTCAGCCTAGGCGCCCGCCCCCACTGGTTAAATGGGCCGACGGGGCTCAATCCCCGGAAACGGCCGTGCACTCCGGGGCTGCGAGCGCGACGGGCGACGGCGACGAGGCGCAGGTAACGGGGCGGGCAGTCGCTGCACCGGCAGAGGGGCGTGCTGCCCGCCGGTGCAGCACGCGGCCTTTTGATAGGCGCTATTTTTCCAGATGATCTTAGATCCCTTTGTAACCCACACGTTCCCCATTGGAACCTTGAGGGCAAGACCCCGAGAGAGGAGGGGACTTGCCGGAGTCGCCCAGCTTGGCAGGGGGAGGGCTGGAGCTAAACGCCATCATCTGCACAATCCAATGTGCTCCAGTTCATTGTGGAGTTTCTGGCAAAGTCCGCAATAAGATGGTCCCGGACATGTAGTGCGATGCTCTGGCAGGATTTTTATCCGGTTGCCCAGAATTGATGCTCCAGCTTAAATCCATTCATGCTTTGAGTAATTTTGTAATGTACACCCTGGGAAAAAAAGGCAGCATTAGAGAATAAGACTGGAGCCCAGAGGCATCAGTTTCTAACCCAGCAACCCCGCTGCCCCACCCCCACCCCGACCATTCCCAGAGAATGGTTTCCGTAATCCCTCATGAGCACGGTAAGGGTCCAAAGGAACACTCAAGAAGGAGACCAACTTGTCAGCGCTCTTCTGTTCTGCCTTGTCAAGGAGCCTTTCTTTCACCAGATAGCACCATGGCAGAGCAGGTGGCCCTGAGCCGGACCCAGGTGTGCGGGATCCTCCGGGAAGAGCTGTACCAGGGTGATGCCTTCCACCAGGCTGATACACACATATTCATCATCATGGGTGCATCGGTGAGTCTTCCCCCAGGCCCCAGATCTGAAAAGTCAGACTTCTTACTCTGCGCCTCAGCTTTCCTGATTGAGTGTTGTGGGGCTGTATGGGCTCTGAGAAATTGAGCTGTAACTGTTGCCCCTGCCTGTGTGCCTCTACCATCCCCACACTACCTGGTATACACATACTTGTGAGATGTTTCTAAAATCTGGTCACCCATTCAGTGTAGACAGGAGTCCTAGAGCTGCCAGGTCCCAAGGGACCATGTCATTGGACTTCTTCCTTCTCAGTGGGGAAAACAGATGCAAACAGGGAATGCTATTCATTCTGAATTCTTTTTAAACCAGTTTGTGACTTGACAAATGTCACAGGGTCAGTTCCAGAAATAAGATCTGGAACCCTGTCTCTGCCTCTTCTCTCTCTACCAATGAAGTTCCATGGTCATAAATACTGGGTCTTTCTTTGAACACTTCCTCTTTGCCACAACTTCCAAAGCTTCCTGAGGAGCTCTGCCCACCCCACTTGGCCCCAGTTCTCTAGCTGGCACAACTGCCATTTTGCTCTGATAGGAAAGGCCAAAGAGTAGAAGGAAAGGCAGAGGTATTGAATATTGGCAGTACATGGTGAGGCAGGAAAAGGAGTGGTGGCCCCCAGTGGATCTGTGGCGCCTGATGAGAGCGCCCTCCCTTGTGTGCTATGTGGCAGCAAGACAAGTACAGTGACTGATTGGACCAAGGTTTGATGGCAAAAGTGGTTTCAACTGTTCACTTTTAACCCTGGATATGCCCCAAACTCTGCTCAACAGTGTGTGACCATTTTCACCCTGAACTCGTTGTGTAATCTTGAATAAGCGTTCCATGAGAACTAGTTAGTTCTTGACAAGTTAGGCTCAACACCCTGCATGTTGTGAGCCCCTCCATGCTGGAGGAAATCTGTATTTCATATAGAATATGTTTGTTCACACAGAATATGCCACCACCTTTTCAAACCTGCTCCCTGCTGCCACCATTATATTTCTTTCTTCCCCCTGTAGTAGTGGGGATTGAACCAAAGAGCACTCTACCTCTGAGCTACACCCCAGCCCTTTTGGTTTTGAGATAGGATCTTGCTGAGTTTCTGAGACTGGCTCTGAACTTGTGATCCTCCTGCCTCAGCCTTGCCAATACCTGGGATTACGGGTCACCACCATGTCCAGCCCACCTTTGTATTTCTGACCAGAACTTAGAAAAAGAATGAGGAGGAGCGCAAGGGAGAAGGGCTCCACCACTGGAAAAGCAAGTGCAAGCCACCCCAAGCACTCTCCTCTGATACCTGGGAACCCTAAGGTCCCCAGGAGATACCTAGTTGGGGCACACAGTGGGACAGGTTGGCCTTAGACATAGTCCCATTTGAGGAGCCATACCTGTGTCAGCCAAAAACCTTAACACCTCAGAATCTGACCATTAGGCCTTCATTCCAAGGATCAGACTGGAGCAGCAAGTAACAGGATGATTTCCCTTCCCCATCCCTACCCATGTTCTCACAGTCACAGGCCAGCAGTGACCCAGACCACAATGATGGATCAGAACCCTAGACCCTCAACTCTTGGATACCTCACTGAGAGCATCCAAGCTTATTGTGTGCCTAGAGCAAGTGTCTGTCTCTGTGTGTGTGTGTGTGTGTGTGTCTCTCTCTCTCTCCCTCTCTCTCCCCCTCTCTCCCTCTCTCTCCCTCTCTCTCCCCCTCCCCCCTCTCTCCCCTCTCGCCCCTCTCGCCCCCTCTCGCCCCCTCTCGCCCCCTCTCTCCCCCTCTCTCCCTCCCTCTTCCCCTCTCTCTCTACCTCAGTGTTTCCTCATAGCAAACAGGTCTTGGCCTTCTTAGGCTGATTGTGTTCCTGCTGGCCTTGGGTTAGGCAACTGTGTCTAATTGCAATCAGTACGGTTCCCCTTTGCTCTCCTCTGCTCTGGGAATGAGAACTAGAAGCTTCCAGAAAAGAAATGGGAAGTGCTGGCTCCAGCATAGGGGAGTACAGAAGACAAGGGATCTTCTGAAGAGCCCCATTGTTTCCTCCCCACCCCCCGCAGGGAGGGCCTGCGGGGGCATCTATGCCCAGACAGCACCCAGAGCAGCTCCCATCCTTAAGCCTCCTTCCACGCCTGACAGCTCACTTGCTGTGGGAGATAAGCAGGTACCAGCTGTTCTGAGAAACAGCACGTTCTCCATTCACTCATTCAACATGTAGCAACTACCTCTCCCAAACCGCAGCAGCCACAGCCCCTTGCTCACGGAGCCGGTAGACTGCGGGCAGCCAGAGACCCAAAGGGAGTAAGCAGACCAAGAAGAGTGCAGAGGGGCTCATACAGGAGAAGCCACAAATGGGCCCTTCCCCACCCCCTCCAGCACACAGGTACCATGAAGAAGACCTGGAGAGAAAGGCCTTCAGGTGACGGCTGAGGGTACACCCCATGTGAAAGGAAGAGCAAGTACCCACAGCCCTAAATCAAGAACAAGCTCAGTCTGACCTCGAAACCAAAAGGAGGCCAGCAGCTGGGCAAGCAGGACACCCAAGGCCAGCTGGGCCCAAGTGGCCACCCTCTGCCACTTCCTCCCTTGCAGGCTTACCCAACCCTCACCTACATGCCCAACTTCCTTCCTGAGAGCGTCCTGATGCCGTTACCAAATGGGCTTTGAGCCACTCCAGGCCCCCCCACTTCTCAAGACTCCTGCCGCCTCCGGGAAGAGAGTGGAGGTGCTGCTGTCCAGAAAGCCCTGGCCTTACAGACCAGCATGGGGGAAGGTGCCTTGGGCATTAAAGGATATCCTCCCCTGCCTGGGGACCTTGACAAAGATGGAGGGTGACACTCCCATAGGGGCAAGGGAAAGAGAGTCCCGCTGTGAGTCTGAGTGGGCAGAGAGCTCACTGTGCGGCCCTCTCCTCCCTGGGCCTCATTGTCCCCACCTGGACCTGGTGGCCATGGCATGATGGGTGCTCATGATTTATCCGAGTGACCTGGCTGCCCCAGCCCCTCCCTCTTCTTGGGACACTTCAAGGATGACTTCCCCCTTGGGCCGATAAGATTCTTGCTGTATCATGATGACGTTGGCATTCCCCCAAAGGCCTGGTGACTCAAGAGCCCCGGAGTGTAAGAGGGAGGCCCTTTTGTTCGTTTTTTCTGCCTGAACTTACCTCAGCAGCCCCAGATTCCCTCACCCCAGTGGCCAGGAGCCAGCTGGGCCTCTACCAAAGCCCAGGGCTCCACCTTGGGAAGCTAGGTGAATCCTTAGTACCAACTCTCTGGGACAGGATGGCTCACTCCTCCTACTGGGCCTCCACGCTAAAACCTTCACACCACAACAAAGGGCTGCAGTGGGTTTATAAAGTAGGAAGCCTGGGCCAAACCCCAGGTGACCACAGGCAAGTGGTACCCAAGTCTCTTTACCCTATCCTGTTCCAACTAAGGTGCAATTTGTCCTTGAGTAGACCCCTTCCCCACCATGATTCTTGGGCAAAGCAAACAGGGTGGCAAACCTGAGAGGCATCTCCCTGCTGTAATTGTGCCCACCCCCACATGTTTAGATTTGAGGTCTTCCTGTATTCCTTGCTCCAGAGGATTCTGGTGAGAGCCTTGCAGAACAACAGGGAGGGCAGGGCCACCCCAGCCCTGAAGAGAGTGGCTACCCCCCACCCCCACAGTTCTTGGTCCTACCTCACCTCTCCTCTGGGTGACTTGGAGCCCAGCAGATTGTCTGTTGCAGGGACTGAGCTGAAACAAGGCAAGCAGGTTCTCTCTCTAGTTAATCCCAAAGAGAACACAAAAGCAAACAGCTCTGGGGTGTGGGGCAACTGTGACTCAGCAAACCAATCCCCTGCCACCAAGACATTGCCTGGAGTCTGCCCTGATTCCTCCCGATCTGTTGGAATTTTATCATAAGCAAACATTGCCTCTTAGCGGGTTTTCAGGCCAGGATTCTTTTTTTTTTTAATATTTATTTATTTGCTTTAGTTGTACACAATGGGTTTATTTGTACGTGGTGCTGAGGATCGAACCCGGGCTGTGCACGTGCTAGGCGAGCGCTCTACCGCTGAGCCACAATCCCAGCCCCAGGCCAGGATTCTTACAGGTTCTTTCAGGGTCAGTTCCCAGCAAGCTGGCCCTTTCTGGAGGGTGTGGAGTCAACATCAAACCATCCAGACATGGGCAGTGTCCTTACCAGCCCCACTGAGGGGAGAAAGCCAGAGGCAGGCATTGGCAGTGCACTGAGAAACTGAGGGCCATGTTGGGGGAACCCCTGGCTCAGGGTTGGGGGTCATCTGAGCTAGACCTTGAGAGACCAGCAAGGGCAACCATATGACACGGTAGGTTGGAAGCTTCACCTAGCAGAGATCTGAATGGCTTTGGAGAACACTGAGTGGACCCTTGGGTGGCCAAACTGGGCATCAGATGGAGGATTGATGGGCGTGCAGATGCACAAGGAGGTCCGACGGGCAGGCAGAGGCCAGCTGGCAGCAGTTCTAGGGTATTTTCCTGAATACAGTCACCACAGCATTGCAGGCCAGGGAGGCCACTTAAGCCAAGCTCCCAGAAGTTCACATGTGTTTGTTTTGTTGTTGTGTGATTTCAGTTTTGTTATTATTGTTTTGTGTTTTTGTTTTGGTTTGATTTTAGGACCAGGGATTGAACTCAGGGCTGCATTTCCACTGACCTACATAATCATCCCTTTCTGTTTGGAGACAGGGTCTCACTAAGTTGCTGAAGCTGGCCTCAAACTTGCAATCCTTCTGCCTCAGCCTCCCAAGAAGCTTGGATTACAGGCATGCACCACTACACCCAACAGTATTTTGATTTTTTAGATCAAGATACATCTCCACGGGCTAAGGCTGTGGCTCAGTGGTAGAGCACTTGCCTCCCATGTGTGGGGCACTGGATCAATCCCCAGCACCACATAAATAAATAAAATAAAGTTATTATGCCCATCTACATTGAAAAATCAAAGCAATTTTTAAAAACAAAATTTTTTTTAAAAAAGATCTGCAGGGAAGGTTCCTACAACTTAATTTTACATGAATATTCAAGTCATTTATCCCTGGAGATGGATTTCCTGTCTGGATTGAGTTGAGATCTTGGTTGGGCCAGTAGTTTGTGCCTGTGCCACCCACTCACCTCTCCCCACAGAGTGGCAGTGCCCCATAAAGTGTGGGTTCACAGCCCAGACCTTCACACAGTCTTGATTATAGGGTCTGAGATGAAAGGGCAGCTGCCTTGCTCCATTCTTCTTCAAGAGTGTGCTGGTCACCCCTGCCCCTTCCTCTTCCATCTAGTTTGTCAGGTTACAAAATTAGCTTGTTAGGCTGTTGATGGTGACTGGGTGACTGAACTGGATGAGCTGATTGGCTTGGAGAAGACAGATGTTGGTATTCTTCCTGGTAATTCTGCTGCCCAAGAGCATGGGGTATCTGCATAGGCCATTTTAATGGAGTTGTGTCATTATCTCTGAAGTAGGCCTGAACATTTATTTCTAGTTCTGTTCCTTTTTTGGCAGCACTGAGGACTGATCGTAGTGGTGATCTACTACTTACCTACATCCCCAGCTTTTTATTTTTATTGTGAGGCAGGGTCACACTGAGTTGCTCAGGCTGGCCTCCAACTTGGAATCCTCCTGCCTCAGACTCCTGAACAACTGGGATTACAGGCATATGCCACCATGGCTGGCTCTATTTCTAGGTTCTTTATAGCATTTAGTTTTGTAGTCAGGTGTGGTGGCACATGCCTGTAATCCCAGTGACTTAGGAGGCTGAGACAGGCAGATCAAAAAAAAAGTTCCAGGCCATCTTGGGCAGCTTAGGGAGACCGTGGCCCAAAATAAAAAGGGCTGGGGGGCTGGGGCTGTAGCTCAGTGGCAGAGAATTTGTTTAGCATATGTGAGGCACTGGGTTTGATCCTTGCCACCACATAAAAATAAACAAATAAAAGACATTCTGTCCATCTACAACTATGCAAAAATTTTTAACAAAAGGGCTGGGGATGTAGCTCAGTGATAGAGCACCCCTGGGTCAATCCCCTATACCAAATAACATTTAATTTTATAAGTGGAATTGTTTTAATTGTTTTAAATTGCTTTTTTTCCTCCAACTTGTTGCTAGTAAGTATGAAGGCAGGTGATGTGTGCCTATTAATTTTTATAATTTTTATTAGAATACATGTTGAAAAGAATACAGACTATAAGGGGACAGCCTGATGACTTTTCACAAACTTGACACACCCACATACCTTCTACCACATCAAGAATCAGAACATTGGAGCTGGGGTTGTGGCTCAGTGGCAGAGCGCTCGCCTCGCACGTGCGCGGCCCGGGTTCGATCCTCAGCACCACGTAAACATAAATGCATTGCATTGTGTACAACTAAAGTAAATAAATAAGTATTTTTTTAAAAAGAAACAGAACATTATCTGCACCCTAGAAGCACTGCCTTACAGTCACTGCTACCCCAGGGGAATTTCTAACCCACTCCCCACCCTCTGTTCAGTTATTATTTTTGTCACTCTTTGGGGTACAACAGATTCAGGACATTTTCATCTCCCCTGAAAGTTCTTAGTACCAACCAACCCACCCCCTATTCTAGGCAACCACTGATTTAATTCCTGTAATAATAAGCCAGTGTTGCCCATTCTGGGACTTTATTTGAGTGATGTCAAGGGTCTAATCACTTGTGTCTGGGTTCTTTGGCTCAGCGTACTATTTTTGTGACTGGTCAGTGTTTCACAGATCTGTAACAGGTTCCTCTGTTGCTGAGTCTATGCCTTTGTCTCTTCACCTGCTGACTCATTCAGGGTGTTTTCAGTTTGGGTCTGTTTTCAGTTAGACTGTATGAACATTCATGCACAGATTTTTGTGTGGCCTCCTGCTTTCATTCCTCTGGGCAGTACCCAGGAGTGGAATAGCTTCCCTTGATGAGAAGCTGCCAAGCTGCCTTAGAGTGTGCCTGACCATCTCGTTTCTCCCATCCACATCTGTGAGTTCCACACCAACGCTAGGTGTTCTCAGTCTTCTAGATTACGATCATTCTAGTGAGTGTGAAGTGGTATGTCGTTTGCATTTTTTCTGACAACTAACAATCTTGAATACTTTTAAATGGTTTTAGTAGCCATTCATTTCTCTTCCTTGTGAAGCATCTAGCCAAGACACTTACCCATTTTTAATTGGGTTGTTTTCTTATTGTGTTGTAGGAGCTGCTTGTATATTCTGGATGCAGATAAGTTGGGTGAATACTGTCTTTCAGTCTGTGGCTTGTGTTTTCTGTTTGTTTGTTTATTTTAGTTTGGTGCTAGGGATCCAACCCTAGGCCTTCTGCATGCAACGCATGCATTCTGCCAGTGAGCCACCCCAGCCCTCCATGTTCTCAATAGTATTTTTTGATGAGACGGTTTTTAATTTCAGTCAAGTGTTAATTTT
This sequence comes from Tamias sibiricus, assembly GCA_025594165.1. Taxonomy (NCBI): domain Eukaryota; kingdom Metazoa; phylum Chordata; class Mammalia; order Rodentia; family Sciuridae; genus Tamias; species Tamias sibiricus. Next base: position 143,243,919 of record CM046667.1, on the reverse strand, counting down.
TCAGTTTTTGGTTATTGCTTTCTGTGTCCTAAGAAATCTTTGCCTGCTACTATCTATTGATTTTTTTTTTTTTTTTTTTTGGTGCCAGGGATTGAACTCAGGGGCACTCGACCACTGGGCCACATCCCCAGCCCTTTTTTGTATTTTATTAGAGACAGGGTCTCACTGAGTTGCTAAGTGCCTCGCCATGGCTGAGGCTGGCTTTGAACTCACAATCCTCCTGCCTCAGCCTCCCAAGTGCTGGGATTACAGGTGTGCACCACCGCGCCCGGCTCTATTGATTTTTAAAACTAGCAACCTTGCTAAACTCTCATTAGTTCTAATTATTTATCTGCAGATTGATTTCAGGTGGGTTTTTAATAGACAAACCATCATCTACAAACAATGGCAGTTTTACTTCTTCCTTTCCAAGCCTAAAGCCATTTTCATTTCCTTCCTGTTGAACTGGCTAGTTCAGCACTGGCTAAAGAGCCAGTAGCAGGTATTCTTTTCTTGTTCCTGGTTGTTTACAGGGGGTTATTTCAAAGTTTCCCATTCTGTGGTGCCTGTGGGGTGTTTCATAGATGCCCTTTATCAAGTTAAGGGAGTTCCCATTCATTCTACTTTGCTAAGAATTTTCATCATGAATAGATAGTACTCTGAAACCCTTTCTCAAGTTTAGCAAGGTCGCTAGATTTTTAAAATCAATATGTAGGAGTAGGCAAAGATTTCTCAGAGTTTTTTTCCTTTACTCTCTTAACATTGTAATTCTCACTGACTGATTTTTGTGTTTTTTTTTTTCACACCAGTCTTTTATTTCCCAGATAAACCCACCTTAGTTCTGATGTATTACATCTCTTAACATTGCAGGATTCAGTTTGCTGACATTTTCTGTAGGATTCTCGTATCTGCATGTGTATATGTGAAGGGTTTTTCCATGTGCCTTTCTCATCAAATCTCAGTGCCAAGGTTCTGTGAGAACTAGAAAGTGGCTTCAGGAGCGTTTCCCTTCCTCTACCTATAAGTGGAGTTTGCTTCAGAATGAAATTCTCTCCTCCTTGATTTTGGCAGAACCCACTGGAAGTGCCAGCAGTTATCTCGGTGGGTTTGTGGCCACCACCCCCTCAGGTCCCTTGCTCGATATTATAGGTTGAACTTTTGTAGAAATGTGTCCATCTCCTCTCAGTTGTTAGTGATGGGATAAAGTTATTTATAAAATTCTCTTCTGTGCTTCCCATCTGTAGTTTTGTCCGATTGCACCCCCAATTATTTGTGCCTGTTGAAAAAGCCCCCGGGGCACAGGATTTTCTGTCTTTTATTAGTCTTTTTCAAACACCAAATTCTGACTTCGTTGATCTTTTCCTTTCATTAGTTTTCCATGTTATTAACTTTTCATTTTTTAAATTTTTTTAGTTGTAGATGGACACAAAACCTTTGCTTTATTTATTTAGTTTTATGTGGTGCTGAGGATCGAACCCAGTGCCTTACACATACCAGGCAAGCACTCTACCACTGAGCCACAACCCCAGCCTGGCTTTTCTTTTTTATGATTTCTTTCCTTATAATTTTTTTGGAAAGTCTGCTATCCTTTTCCTAAGTTCATAAATTGAGTGGGTAGCTCATTGTTTTCAAGCCACTCTTTTTTGCTGATGTGAGGTTCGAGGCCACGTCTCACCAGTTTTGCTATTTGGCACCTCCATCATGTTTCAGTTCTGATGGATTGAATGTCCGGGTTTCTTCTGGAGTGCAGGAAACACTTACACCTTCCAGATCAAGGATCCAGGGCCACAGCAGGCTCAAATCTCAGGGCTTCTCTGGCATTATATGGGGATAAGATAAACAAGCTTGTGGCTGAGTGGTGATCCTGAGTGCGTGCTCACATCACCAAGAGGGGTGATGATCTAGCTCATGTTTGTGGCTTCCCCTGACCACACCTGTTTTCTTTGTCACAGGGCGACCTGGCTAAGAAGAAGATCTACCCCACCATCTGGTAAGTGCATTCCCCTACTGACCCCTGGGCCTCCCCACCAGGCAAAGGCCTGGCCCTTCCCTCCGTGGCCTGGCCCGGGCACAGCTGTGTTCTGCCCTCAGGTGGCTGTTCCGTGATGGCCTTCTACCAGAAGACACCTTCATCGTGGGCTATGCTCGCTCCCGTCTCACAGTGGATGACATCCGTAAGCAGAGTGAGCCCTTCTTCAGAGTGAGTGGCTTCAGGGTCCCTCCAACCTTGTTCTGTCTTCTTCCCTGGCCCCGGCAGTGGCAGCCCCAGGTGGCCCAGTGGGAACTATCCTGCCCTGTCTTAGGGTGCACTTCCTTTCTGCCTTTCGCACTTGGCTAGCAGAAAGCTAGAACTGCCTCCAGACAGCGGCCTGGCACTGAATCTACAGCACCTCACATCCTTGAGGGCCCCCAAACCACCCACTCAGCAGCCACCCAAAAGCTCTGCCTGCCCACTCGTGCTGCTTCCTCCATTATAGGAAGAACTCTGGGCACAGAGAGGGAAAGGGGGCCGCTAGCATGAGAGCCCATCTGCCGGCCCCTCTCTGGCCTAGGTTCACTCCGCCCACCCTTCTGTGCTCCGGGGCCACGTTGGGATAGAGCACAAACTAGAAAAAGGATTCCCCACTTCACAGGCACCTGTTCCCCAGGAAATCCTACTACAGATGAGCATTTTCCTTAGCAAATTGTAGTTTGGTGTGCTGATTTTGGTAAAAGATCTTTCTCCACTGTATTTCTCCCAGGACAGATTTTCCTGAAATACAACTTGTGTCTTAGGGCCAAAGGACCCTAGGGTTGTACAGGGGTGGTTATACAGGTTACAAGCCCTACATGGGGCTGCTGTGCCCCATCTCTGCAAGTAGTCCTGCCTGCCTCAGCCTCCCTCCCCATGAATTCGCGAGCCTGCTGAGCACCGTGTAGGGCCAGGACAGCTGACTTCTAAGGGAACCTGCAGGAGCCCCAATCAGGGAGATGGCTATTGCGGTTAGCTGGAAGCCACAAGTTCCACCTGATAATAATCATATGCACGTGACGCACCCGCAAAGCTACAGGTATATAACCGGGTGAAAGCGGTCAAAGCGGCATTCATTCAGTCAGTCGCTCAGTCGCTCGGAAGAAGAGTTCAGGTCGGAGAAGAAGAGTCAGAGCGGTTGAGAGTTCGGTCAGAAGAAGCTAGAGAAAGAAATGAGGAAAGAGTTTAGTATAAGGAAAAGAGTTTAGCTACAGAGACTAAGAAGAAAGAAATGAGACAGAGACTAAGAAAGAAATGAGAAAAGAGTTTAGTATGAAAAGAGTTTAGCTAAGAAGAGATAAAGAGAAAGCCAGAGACTAAGAGTAATAGATTCCTGCCACCGACTCTCCTCCCGCGGTATTGTGGCTGTACGTCAGGCAGCCACAGGAACCCTCCAAGGCCTCCAGGGAAGCCCATCCTCACCGGGGGATAAAAGAGACAAGTGTACTCAAACAAGACTCTCCACTTTCCTGGGGCAGAGCAGACGTGGACTCTTGAGGAAGGTAGAAAAGAGGGGCTAACATTGTGTCTGTCTGTACGTCCATCTCTCCCAGGTCACCCCAGAGGAGAGGCCCAAGCTGGAGGAGTTCTTCGCCCGCAATTCCTACGTGGCCGGCCAGTATGACGACCCAGCCTCCTTCAAGCACCTCAACAGCCACATGAACGCCCTTCACCAGGGGCCACAGGCCAACCGGCTCTTCTACCTGGCCTTGCCTCCCACAGTTTATGAGGCTGTCACCAAGAACATCCATGAGACCTGCATGAGCCAGACGTAAGGCCTGTCCTCTGTCCCTGCCCCCTTTGTTTGAGCAGCCTTGATTTGGCCTGCCCTGACCACAGACCCAGTACTGGCCTGGGAAGACAGGGTGAGGAAAAGGGATGTCCTGTTTGTTCTATATATGAATTAGCTCTCCAAATAAAGGGAAAGGTATAAATACACTAGTTTTCTTTTTTTTTTTTTTTTTTTTTTTTTTTTTTGTGGTACCAGGGATTGAACTCAGGGGCACTGGACCACTGGGCCACATCTCCAGCCCTTTTTTGTATTTTATTTAGAGACAGGGTCTCACTGAGTTGCTAAGTGCCTCGCCATTGCTGAGGCTGGCTTTGAACTCGTGATCCTCCTGTCTTAGCCTCCCAAAGTGCTGGGCAATACACTAGTTTTCTAACAGTCTATTAAAAACGCTGCCACATGCTTCTGTACAGCGTCAAAAATTCCTTATTACAGATCAAATGGTCCCCAGCAGCAGTTCCCCGAAGAACCACAAGATGGCAGTGTTGCTCCATGAAAAGCTGCCTGCCACTTGCTCATTCTTTTGCATTTCACGTTTTCCCAGAGTCCCTGCTATGAACACAAGGTGGCAGTGTTGCTCCATGAGAAACTATTTAGGATCTGCAGCAGTCTCTTCTGGTTTTCGGTAAAGAAAACCATCTTAACACTGCAGGGATAGAAAAGGACCTTTTCTCTCTTTTTTTTTTTTTTTTAATGCTTTTTAGCTGTAGATGGACACGATACCTTTATTTTGTTTATTTACTTATATGTGGTGCTGAGAATCGAAGCCGGTGCCTCACACACTAGACAAGTGCTCCACCGCTGAGCTAAAGCCCCAGCCCCAGGACCTTTACTCTTCTCAAGAAAAATGACTTTGTGTACAACCAGAGACATTGAAAAATTGTGCTCTATTTTTGTAATATGAATTGAATTGCATTCTGCTGTTATATATAACAAGTTAGAATAAATAAAATTTTTAAAAATAAGAATTGGGCACATGCTTCTAATCCCAGTGAACAAGAAGGTTGAGATAGGAAGATCACAAGTTCAATGTCAGCCTCAGCAACTTAGCTTATAAGTTTGAGGGCCACCTGGGCAATTTAGCAAGACCTTGTCTCAAAAAATAAAAAGAACTAGGGGTGTATCTTAGTGGTAAAATACCCTTGTATTTTAGTCCCTGGTACCAAAAAAAAAAAAAAAATGGAGAAGCTCTTACCTTGATGCCCCTTCCTCTTGCTCCCCAACTAGCCACTGGCCACTCCTGACCCACTGAAGACCCATTGTGAGCCAGAGAGGAACAGTGCCACCTAGGACTATGCCAGCAGTGCCACCCTAGCACCCACAATGGTTAGGCTGAAAGCTGTTCAGTCCCCAGCAGGGTGGTGGGGAGGCTTCTGAGGTGTTGAGCCTGGCACTGAGGCCTGGGGGAACAGAGGTGTTGTCAGACGACAGGGCTCTGTGCTGAGAAAAGCAGGCAAGGGCCAGCCTCACGAACTTCCCCGAGTCACCTAGGAATGCGGAGGATAGAAGCCCTGCTCCCTGGACACAGTGTCAGGGTGACATGGCTGTGGGCTCCTGGCAGAGGCTGGAACCGCATTATTGTGGAGAAGCCCTTCGGGAGAGACCTGCAGAGCTCTGACCAGCTGTCCAACCACATCTCTTCCCTGTTCCGCGAAGACCAGATCTACCGCATCGACCACTACCTGGGCAAGGAGATGGTCCAGAACCTCATGGTGCTAAGGTGGGGGCTACGGCCTGGCCTAGGCCTATACTTGGGACAAGGTGAAGGGGACAAGGTCAGGGGTGGGTGCTTGGGGAGCCCTGCCTGTCCTGGTGTTGTCCCAAGGACAAAATCCCTCAAGAACGCAAGCAAGGGTGGTGGGCTGCAGGCCGGGGTGTGGGTTCGGCTGACCACTCGGGTTCGGCTGCTGTGCTGCAGAAGCTAAAGGACAGTTCCACCTGGGGACTCTTCCACCTCCCCACAGGTTTGCCAACAGGATCTTTGGCCCTATCTGGAACCGGGACAATATTGCCTGTGTGATCCTCACCTTCAAGGAGCCCTTTGGCACTGAGGGACGTGGGGGCTACTTTGATGAATTTGGGATTATCCGGTAAGAGCCTGTCCTGTCTCCTGCTCCCAGGAGGCCAGCATGGGGCATGGAACACAAATCCCGTCATCCTGCAGGGCCACTCCTCCCTGCTCCAGTGATTTTCCTTCTCAGAATCTGAGGTCCAAAATCTGAGTGAGCGGTCACATGTGGCTAGAGGGGTAGGACCCCTATGCAGCTGAACATCCCAGGGGTTCCCGGGTCAGTGACAGGGTCAACTGTCTACTTTTTGACTTTGAAAGAACTTGAAAGACGTTGGGGAGCAGGAAGCAAGTCTCACAGCCTGTCACTGGAAAGCCTTTTTTGGGGACCCTGGGCTCCTTGGAACCTGGCCACCAGGGAGGGGGAGTGAAGCGAGCCCATTCCTCGTGTCTTCCGCTCATCCTGAAAGCAGTGCTGACCAGAGCTCGGCTTCTTGTGTGTGCAGGGACGTGATGCAGAACCACCTCCTGCAGATGCTGTGCCTGGTGGCCATGGAGAAGCCCGCCTCCACCGACTCAGACGACGTCCGCGACGAGAAGGTGGGTGGGGGTGCAAGGCGAACCCGCCGGGTCCCAGCGGCCATCTACAACTGCTGCCCTGTATCCCATCTGGTTGCCCAAGGGGCCCACTCTCCCTGCCTTTCTCCCAGGTCAAGGTATTGAAATGTATCTCAGAGGTGCAGGCTGACAACGTGGTCCTGGGCCAGTACGTGGGGAACCCCAGTGGAGAGGGTGAGGCCACCAAAGGGTACCTGGATGACCCCACGGTGCCCTGTGGGTCCACCACTGCTACTTTTGCAGCTGTTGTCCTCTATGTGGAGAACGAGCGGTGGGATGGTAGGTAAACCTCGGGCCTGGTGAGGCAGGTCGGGGCCTTCTCTCATGGAGACCTCCTCAGTGGGGTCAGACACACTGACTGCTCCACAGCAGGGGACTCTGGAGGAGGAGGCCTGGTGGGAGCGGGACATGGCACCCTGGCACTACACCACGCACACCTTTGTGCACACTTACCCACACTCAAGTTCTCGCTCATTCTCACTCCCCACACCACTGGGAGAGCCGTTCCTGAGACCAGCCCTGCCCCTACCCAGGGGTGCCCTTCATCCTGCGCTGTGGCAAAGCCCTGAATGAGCGCAAGGCCGAGGTGAGGCTGCAGTTCCGCGATGTGGCCGGCGACATCTTCCACCAGCAGTGTAAGCGCAATGAGCTGGTGATCCGAGTGCAGCCCAACGAAGCCGTGTACACCAAGATGATGACCAAGAAGCCCGGCATGTTCTTCAACCCCGAGGAGTCGGAGCTGGACCTGACCTACGGCAACAGATACAAGGTGCCCACAGGGAAGGCCGCTCAGGAAAGGCCTCCAGTGGATGGCCTCGCCGTGGTGTCAACAAGAGCCCCTCTCCCCGCAGAACGTGAAGCTTCCTGATGCCTACGAGCGCCTCATCCTGGACGTCTTCTGTGGCAGCCAGATGCACTTTGTGCGCAGGTGAGGGTCCCCAGAGCCCAGTCCCAGCTGTCTTGTCGGGGAGGGGTTCCAGGCAGTGGGGCGCCCCGTCCACATGTGCGCCACTCCCCGCCAAAGCTACGCTGTGTCCCCTTAGCGACGAGCTCCGGGAGGCCTGGCGCATCTTCACGCCACTGCTACACAGGATTGAGCGTGAGAAGCCCCAGCCTATCCCCTACACGTATGGCAGGTGAGCGAAGGATGGGGACGGGGGAGAGGCGAGCCGGGAACACCAGGGTCCGGGTCCCTCACGTCTGCCCTCTGCCGGTCCTGTTTCCAGCCGAGGCCCTGTGGAGGCGGATGAGCTGATGAAGAGAGTGGGCTTCCAGTATGAGGGCACCTACAAGTGGGTGAACCCCCACAAGCTCTGAGACCCAGGCACCCACTCCCACCCTGCCCCCTCTGCCCCCTGTGTTTGTCCTTCCCACCACCCGACCTCACCTCAGGAGAACTAACCCATGCTGGGAAGACTTCGGGACCATAGGCCTCACATTCCTCAGCCCCAGGCTGGGGCCACCACCATCTTTCCCTTGCTGCTACCGCCACCGCTGCTGCTGCTGCTGCTGCTGCTGCTGCTGCTGCTGCTGCTGCCACTGTCACTGTCACTGTCAGTACCCTCCCTGGGCCCAGCCACACTCCTCAACCATCAAGCGCCCATGAATGCACCATGACTGTCCTGGGCCAGTGCAGGCCCCGTCTGAGCCGCCAATCTCTCCACGGGACCGGAGTCACCTCCTCCCTTCACTCCAGCCTCCATAGAAGAGTGGCCCATCAGTCTGTCCCAGGATTCCTCAGGACAAAAGTTAGGGATGATGGAGAGGAGCCATGGGCCTCAGTGGGGCAGTGGCCAAATCACACTCCCCAGTGGTGATGAGCAAGCTCCTCTGAACCTGAGGAAGTGGCCAAGTGCATCCATGTGAGATCCCAGGGCCACACTAGTCTCAGTTCCAGTTGACATTCCTGGTCACCAGCTAGAAGGGACCTCATGCTGCCCAGCAGTGTCTTGTTCCCCCAGATGTCCCTTCTTAAAAATTCTTTGCTCCGTGGAAAGGCAGAAGCAGCAGCTGAGAGTCCCCTCAACCCCTGCCATTAAATCCTCAAACAGTCCCACCTGTCCCCTTGTCATTTCCTCCCTGCCACGTAGAATCACGCAGGAGACCTGTCACCCATTCATTCCCTGTGTCACCCACTATGCCTCCCTGCTGGGGGCCTCCTTGCCTCAGGCATCTCCCATGGCGATGTAGCCAGGAACCTGGGCCTGAACACCTCCAACTCTCCCTTCCTCTATTCCCATCAGTCTGTGCCACTTCATGGGTATTTGTCATTGAAACCAGCTTGAGGTACAAGGACAGGTCACAAACTTGGTGCTTACAGCAACAGAAATGCATTCTCTCACCATTCTGGAAGCCAGAAGTCTAAGGTCAAGGCGTGGACAGGGATGTGCTGGAGGCGGCCTCTTCAGCTGCAGGGGTTCTGGTATTCCCTGGTTTGTGGCGGCCTCCATGGTCACAAGGCCCTCCCTATCTGTCTCCCTCTTATGAGGAACAGTCTCATATTGGAACAGGGGCCACCGTACTGCAGTATGATCTCTTCCTACCTCAACTAAGTGTACCTGCAAACATCGTATTTCCAAATAAGGTCATACCCTTGGGCTCCGAGGGAACATGCATTTGGTTCAACCCAGTACCCTGCCCCCAACAAGAACAGCATCCCCTTAGCACAGCGCCCATCCTGCCCCTCCCTCTGGGCTGAACACTAAGGAGATGGACGGGAACTGGCACCCTGGGCCCTGCACTGGTGACCTGACCAGGTTCTGGTAGAGGACGCTGAGTGCAGTGGTCAGAGGGCAGGGTGTTTTATGGAGTGAGCCAAGCAACAGCCCGGAGAGTGACTCGGTGAGTGGTAGTGTGTCCAGGCAGAGATGAGGACACCCCTGGGCCGTGTTCCCATAGAGGGAAGGGGGAGTCTGGGTCAGGACTGTGACATCAGGGCAGATTCTTGAGGTTGTTAGCAGGAGGCTGGCTGCAGTGAAGCCAGCTTAGGCTCAGCACTTCTGTCCCCGCCAACCCGACTTGGGAAGATGGAATCTCAGTATGTCGCTCAGGCTGATCCTGAACGCCTGTGTTTTAGCCACCCTGCTTCAGACTTCCAAGACACTTCTTAAGAGTGTCACTAAAAACCAGCTGCCCTCACCCCTGCACGTTCCCTAGGCTGGTTAGGGTAATCACAGCAGGAAGGGCTCCTGCCCGAGACCTGTAGAAGAAATGCATAAAGCAGAATGTCAGCGTGTCAGCTGTTACCTGGGCTTGTTCCTGTCCACAAGCTGGGCGCTGTGTTTCGGCCTTCCCTCTCCATCCTGTAAACGGGAGGTGACGCCTCTGGACTGTGTGCGGAGGGGAATTACCAAGTTCACCTGGAACCTGACTAGGGAACAAGGGATCTCGATAGGGGACAGGGACATGCCACTGGGCTCTTAAGGGTCATTTCTAGCACAGGTCCTTACGGAGAAGCCAACAGAACAGGGTTGAGGTCGCAGTGGCAGGCCTTGATCCTCTGTCCTCCTGGTCCCTATGGGCTACTGGAGAAGGAACCTCAGGGGACCACAGCAAAGGCTGAAACCCAGGAGCACATGTGTGTGTGAGCAACAAGCCATTGTACCTCCATACTCTGTCTCCTCCTTTAGGTCCCAAGAACGTCACTGGGCCTACTATGGTAGAGGGAGCATGGTATGATCCAATCACCCTGCTATGATTTACATGAGGTGTCCTCCAAAAGCTCAAATGTGAGACAATGCCAGAGGATTTAGAGAGCTGGGCACAGTGGCACACACCTGCAATCCCAATGGCTTGGGAAGCAGAGGCAGGAGGGGGATCATGCGTTCAAAGCCAGCCTCAGCAAAAGTGAGGCACTAAGTAACTCAGACCCTGTCCCTAAATAAAATACAAAATAGGGCTGGGGATGTGGCTCAGTGGTTGAGTGCTCCTGAGTTCAGTCCCTGATACCCCTCCCCCACAAAAAGGATTTAGAGATTAAATAATTGGGTTGTGAGAGCCTTAACCCATTACTGCATTTGTCCCCTGATGGGATTAATTGAGTGGTAACTGTAGGGGGTAGGGTGTGGCTGGAAGAGGTGAGCACTGGGGACACAGTTTGGGGGTATATATTTGTGTCTGTGGAGTGGAGTCTCTGCTTTGATCATATGAGCTGCTTCCCTCTGCCACACTCTTCCACCATGACATTCCGCCTCACAGCAAGTTCTGAGAAATGGAGCCGGCCTTCTACAGACTGAGATGTCTGAAACCATGAGCCCTAAATAAACTTCCTCCTCTAAAATTGTACTTGGTCAGCTCTTTTAGTCACAGCAACTAAAGAGCTGACTCTGTGTGTATGTGTGTTAGAGTAATACCAGACTGGAAAAGTTAAAGTGGTGCTTTTTTTTGTTTGTTTGTTTTTGGTACCAGGGATTGAACTCAGGGGCACTCGACCATGGGGCCACATCCCCAGCCATATTTTGTATTTTATTTAGAGACAGGGTCTCACTGAGTTGCTAAGTGCCTTGCTGAGTTGCTGAGGCTGGCTTTGAACTTGTGATCCTCCTGCCTCAGCCTCCCAAAGTGCTGGGATTACAGGCGTGCGCCACCGCGCCCGGCTAAGTGGTGCTGATTTTGGTCCCTTAAATCTTGTGCTATTTCTTCCTGGTGTCGTGTTATTAGCATATATTATTTGTACATCTTTTTTTAATATTTATTTGCTTTAGTTGTACACAATGCAATGCATTTATGTTTACGTGGTGCTGAGGATCGAACCCCGGCCGTGCACATGCGAGGCGAGCGCTCTGCCGCTGAGCCACAACCCCAGCCCCATATTTGTACATCTTACATAAAGTTCAAACAGCCTGCAATCTAGATATAGCTAGTGGACAGTAGACACCATTCAGGTGTTTTTGGTCACAGCAGAAAAAACACTGACTGAAATGTACCCCTCCTCCACGGCCCTAGAGTGATTTGTCTTTGACTCTGTGATGCATCTACAATTGGAGGACCAGGCTTTGCAGAAGGCATGGAATGACCCAAGACCGATGAACCCCAAGGCTGCCCAATCAGGCAGAGCTGTCCCTGAAGACGTGCCCACAACTTGGCCCACGTACCACCACAGGGCATCATCCCTCACCCCTGCTCTGCGATGGAGCCTTCTAAGTCCCAACTGCCCCCGTTGGTGGTGCTGGGTCTTCAGAGCCTCAGGTGTAGGCCTGAATATGACATTGATCCCAGGGGGAGAGAAAAAAAAAAAAAAAAGCAAAGGCAAAAACGCTAGTTCGGACCCTGCAGGGCTCTTTTTGCTCAGAACTCTGTTGTGAAGCCCCTGGGCAACACCCCAACTTTTACAGGCTGTAGGAGACCTAGCAGGGCCCTATGCTGGGAACCTACTGGTGTGGCATAGCTGAGATGAAGGCTCTCGTGTAGGGAGAGCAGGGTGACCCCAAAGTGTAGAAGGAACCCAGCTCCATGTGGGACCCCCAACACATGAGCAACTGGTGTGAACTGGGAAGGACCGCAGGTGGGGACGTCCTAATCTGATCCCATTCTGCCTGACTACACTGAGACAGGGACAGGAGCATCCTGGTGAGACATTCGTCTGTCTCCTGACCTCTGGGGACCTAATAAAATGAGGGTCTTGATGAGGACAGTTAATTGTTACCTCAGCTGTAGGGCGCCACAGTGAGAAGGCATGAGTCCAGGTAAGGCCGTTCAGCCCTGAGTGCCTATGCTGAGGCCCAAGAGCATGAGGAAACAGGTAAGAACATTCAACTGTCACCTCATCAGTGAATGAACACATTCTGACACAGGCTTTTGGGCCTCAGTGAATTGGGCAAACGTCATCTTAACTCTAGAACCCCACACTGGAGAATAAGGGTACACAATGAGGGGAACCATCTGTCACTTCAGTCCTGGGGACTGCATTGGTGCTGAGGTACAAGGCTCAAGTCAGGGCTTAAAACTGACACCAAATCTCCAGTATGCACACTGGAACAGTCCTGAATGAGGACAGTCAGCTGTCATGTCAGCTCTGGGTCTTATTTACAATAGACACAACACTCCAGTAGCATTTCAGGGACACTAGCAATAGACACTCAGATTCCACCTCAGATTTGTGTACCAGGTAACAGAAATCAACTAAAACCCCAGATCTTGGTTCATATGTTGGAAAAAAGAATGAGGGACTGGGTCATGTCATTTAATTATCACTTCAACCCTGGATCGTGAAACCTAGGTAGAGGCATGAAAGGCCAGATGGGGAGCATCAATCACCATCCTCAGGTTTATACTAGAATAGAAGCAAGAAGACCCAGGCAAGGACAGTTAACTAGCATCTGAGCTCTGGTGCTTACACTGTAACTGATGCCTAGGCAAGGGCAGTCAACTGTCACATCTAGGTGCCAACACTGAACAAAGATATGAGGGCCCAGTTGAGGCTATTGACTATTACTTCATGTTGGGTACCTGCGCTGAGAAAAGGGGATAAGGGCCCAGGTGACCACAGTCACTTGAAAGCACAAATCTTGGTGCCAACATTAGAAAGGAGAATGAGAGACCATTGAGGTCATCCAACTGTCACTTCATCTCTGGATCGTTAAACTTAGGCAAAGGTATTAAGGACTAGGCAAGGGTGGAGGGGTCAACCGACTTCTCGTGTCCAGATGCCTACCTCATGGAAAAGATGACTTAGGTAGAGGCCCTCAACTGTCACGTAAGATCTAGTTGCCTAATCTGGGCTGGAAGCAAGAGGCCCCAGGTGAGGATGGCCAACTGTCATCTGAGCTCTTGGTTCCTACACTGAGGAAAGGACAGAAGACCCATATGCCCCAGTCATTTCACTCTAGGTATAAACTGCCTAGGAGAAACAAACATTTTCATACAAAAACGTGCACACATATGCTTAAAGCAGCATTATTTCTAATAGTTGAATAGTAAGAACAATACAAATTTTCATTAAAAATGGAGAATTGAGTAAACTAATAGAAATAAACAACAAACAACTGACTCCCCCCCCCCAAAAAAAAAAACTAATCCATGCTACATGGATAAAGCTTAAGGATGTTTTGCTAAGTGAAAAAAGTCAGATACGGGGGCTGGGGTTGTGGCTCAGCAGTAGAGTGCTTGCTTAGCACACGCACAGCCCTGGGTTTGATCCTCATTGTGTCCAACTACAACTAAAACATAAATATTAAAAATAAAAGAAGTCAGATACAAGGCCACATGCTGTGTGATTTCTGTTATATGAACATCCAGAATAGGAATATACACAGAGAGCCAATCAGTGTTTGCCAGGGTTGGAGGGGAAGGGGAGTCACTGCTACAGGGGTCTCGGTTTCTTTTGGGAGCAATGGGAACAGTTTGGAACTAGACAGTGCTAATGTATGCATAAACTTGTGCGTACACTAAAAACACTGAATTCTACACTTAAAAAGAATGAATTTGGGGCTGGAGATGTAGCTCAGTTAGTAGAATACTTGCCTAACAGGCACAAGACCCTGGGTTTAATCCCTAGCACCACACACACACACACACACACAAAAAAAAAAAAGAACGAATTTTAGGGCTGAAGGTGTAAGTCAGTGGTAGAGTACTTGCCTCACATGAAAGGTCCTAGGTTCAATCCTTAGTACCAGAAGAAAAAAACCCATAAGTTTATAGTATGTATAGTATATCTCAAATTTTTTAAAAATGCAAATTGGACATATAATTCATTGCACCAGCTCTGGCTTTCATTAACATTAAATAAAGAAGATACTAACAGCTTTTCTTTAATGATTCTTTATTACTTGTGTTTTTCAAATGTAACTTTTTTTTCCCTTTTTGGGCAACATTGGGATGGAACCCAGGGCTCTGTGCTAGACAAACACTCTACCACTGATCTACATCTCCAGCGCCCCCCAAGTGTACTTTTTCATTTCAATGGAGCAAATTTTGCATGACATAAAATAGTCTTCTAAATAAATATGCAGGATGTTCCTTATTTATTTTAGTTGTAGTTGAACACAATACCTTTATTTTATTTATTTATTTTTATGTGGTACTGAGGATCAAACCCAGTGCCTCTCATTAGGTGAGCGCTCTACCGCTGAGCCACAACCCCAGCCCCAGGATGTTCCTTTTATCTACTAAAAAAACACACATGGGCTGGGGTTGTGGCTCAGCGGTAGAGCGCTCGCCTAGCACGTGTGCGGCCCGGGTTCCATCCTCAGCACCACGTACAAATAAACGCATTGTGTACAACTAAAGCAAATAAATAAATATTTTTTTAAAAAACCACACACACACAAGGTTGTACTTCACACCCACAAGGATGGCCATAATCAGAAAGATGGGCAATAAATAACCAGTGGTGGTGAGGATGTAGAGGTATCCAAACTCTCACAGTTAGCGGTGTGATTATAAAATGGCTCAGCCATTATAGAAAACAGGCTGGCAATTGCTCAAAATGTTATATATAGAATTACCATAAGACCAGTAGTTCAATCCTGCATAGGTACCCGCAAGAAAAGAAAACACATGTACACACGAAGGCTTGGACCCCAGTATTCAGAGCATCAATACTTATACTAGAAGAAAATCGGAACCAACTGTAAAGTCCATCATTGGTGAACAGATAATGAAATGTGTACCCATCCAATGGTCTACCATGAGGCATATATAGTAGGCAAATACATATATAAATATATAAATATTTAACATATAAATAAGGTTAATGTTTAATATATATTTACTTATATATAAATTTATGTGTAATACTGTTTATATATAAAAATATATACATAAATTATATATATATAATTTATATGTAAATATTTAATATATGTCTGTTTATATATGAGTATTTATATATATATATTTGCCTACCATATACATGTGTGTATATATATGTTTGCCTACTATATCTGTATATATTTGCTATATATGTATATATATATATATATATATATATATACAGAGAGAGAGAGACAGACAGACAGACAGAGAGAATGCTACAACATGGATGAGCCTCAAAAACATAAATGAACACCTATTGTGTGACTCCATTTATATGAATTCTATCCTTTTTGAAATGTCCAGAAAAGGTAAATTTACACAAGACACAAAACAGACCAGTGTTTTTCTACATCTGGAGAAGGAGTAGGGAGTGACTACCAACTTTATGGGGTGATAGAAATAGTCTGAAACTGAATTAAGGTGATAGTTGCACTACTCTATAGATTTAGTAAAAATTATTGAATTTTATGTATACTTAATGGATGAATTTTGTGGTATGCAAATTACATCTCTTTCTTCCTTCCTTCCTTCCTTTCTTCATGATACTGGGAATGGAACCCAGGGGCACTTATCACTGAGTTACATTCCCAGACCTTTTCATTTTTTATTTTGAGACAGGGTCTCACTAAGTCATTGAGACTGGCCACAAACTTGCCATTGTCCCACCCCAGCCCCCAAGGTCACTGGGATTACTGGTGGGTGCCACTATGCCCAGCTGCAAATTATATATCAATGAGTTTAAAAATGAAAAGAAGCTATCCAACAAACCAGACTGATGGAGAGTCTACAAATAAATACCTGGCAAGTTCTCCAGACCCACAAACTTATCAAACACACCAGAACACCAAATGATGTAATACCCTTACTCAAGGCCCATAATGGGGGGGGGTACCCTGAGACTGGACACAGAAGCACCCTGAGTCATCACCTGGTCACTCATCATTAGCCTTGCCCAGGAGAATTGCCACAGCAACAAACCTCCAAATCCCTGTCAGTGGGTTTCAGCAGAGCACGGCTTCCCTTGCCTGTGATGACTGCACATCTCAAGCTGACACTGTGAAACTGCCTTCAGTCATGAACTTGGCCTAGAATAAGTTCCTGGATCCTGACCATGTTCTTTGGCTGGTTCCTGACCTTATCTGACCCCCTATAGTGCCCCTTTGCACTCTGTCTGCTCTCTGCTTTTGCTCTCAGTTCAGCATCCTGAACCCTATGGTCACCTTAACCCTTTTTTAGCCTTTCTGTGACCTGTATATATAATTGTGTAAAGTAGGATATGTGACTTGAGCATTATGGATATTAGAAATTGAGATTGGAAAACAAGAACCTATGATAGCCCAGCTTATGACTTCCAGATGACCCACAAAAATTCACTTATGAAAATGGGGTAGCCAGGGGTATGGGAATGGGAAAGACAGTAGAATACATTGGACATAACTTTCCTATGCTCATATATGAATACACAACCAGTGTAACTCCACATCATGTACAACCACAAAAATGGGAAGTTATACTCCACATATGTATGTCAAAATATACTCTATTGTTATGTATAACTAAAAGAATAAATAAAAAGTGTTTAAAAAAGAAAATGGTATAGCCTATAAATTTATCGTTATTCACTTAATTCTGACATTGTGGAAAGACACAAATGTGTTTGGTCTCTGTTAATGATATAGCTCACTCCCCACAGTGGGGCACACTTCTATGCAGATGTATACAGTAAAATCATTAGTAATTTCAAGAGGCTGACTATATACATCAAGTGCAGGGTCTTCTGACCACAGTGATCTGGGTGAACATGCAAGTCACTGTGAACCTACCGACACCCAGGCTCTGCCCGCTCCCTGAACAAGAAAATGGTCCCCAGAGGCCTTCCAGAAGCTCTCAGAGCATTGAGCAGGGTGGCTGGCAGAGCTTCCTGAATTCACACCCTTGTACTTGTTCCTCCCTTGTGGTGACATGTTCCTTCCTGCCTCTCAAACCCCCCCCCCAACCAGCTCAGGGGTATAACCTTCCCTCTCTTTAATGTCAGCACTGTGCTTCTCATACCTTCAGAGGGCCTGGTCTGGTGTCTCAGTGCTTTTTTTTCACCTTTTTTTACATGTTCCCTTTTTCCCTCCTGTCCTTCAACATCATGGGTGAGAGATAGGCAGGCCTTCCTGCTAGACCCCTACCCCAGACAGGGTAACTCAGACCTTCAACTTCCTAGCCTAGAACTGCAAAGCACTGAGCTGGATGAGAATTTCCAAGCTAGCCTGACCCCTTCAGAAGGACCCAGGAACAGGGAGCTTGGCTTCCCACACCCACAGCCAGGGAAGTCTGCCGCGCTGGGGTACTAGCTCTAGCAACACGCGAAGACGAAAGAACACTGAAAACTCCCACTCACTCCATCCCTTAATCCAAACCTGGCCCACTGCTAGTGGCTGAGCCCCAGAGAGCAGGACTGGAAAGGATCTCCACTGCCCCTCCCCACCCCATGGGGTAGAAAGTAGAGAAGGCGGGGCAGGAGGAAAGGAAAGAGAAAAAGGCACGAATGGGGCAGGGCTTTATCCTCCAAGTTCACTAAGTTCAAGTATCCAGAAGAGATCATCTTGCTTATACAACCAAAAGAAAAACTCAGAAACTGAAACTCTGAGACTTGATCAGATGATCAGACGAGCCCAGGGCCACGCCAGACACCCAGGACCAGAGATGAGGCCACCGGGAAGGTCTCTTGCCTCCTAGAGCTGCACCCTTTGCTTCACTACAACCCTTCAAGGAATCCTTGCAGAAGTAAGGAGCTAACTAAATTCTGGCTTTCGATAAGGAAGAAATTTACAAGGCCAAATATTCAGAGAAAGCTAGAACCCAGTGATATAAATTAGCACTCCCACAGACTTGCCTTTGCCCTGAGGCATTTGCCCATAAACTTTTTCCTGACGGCCTTATAAAGTGAAGGGGACAGCAACTAAATCATGAAAAAAAAAAATCAAATACTGAGGGCACAAATGGCTACACTGTCAGGGTGAGACTAAGCCCAGAGCTACAACAGAACCAGGGCTCAAAGTGCCTGGGGTGTCCAGAGAACCTTGAACTTTTCACTTGGTTTGAGGGGGTCTTAGATGAACAGGGCCCCTGGGGCCTGACAGAAGCAAGTGCTAACCATCTTGGGAGAAATAGTCTTTCCTCCTTAGAACTCAAATTATACCTACAAATATTCCTTTTATTATTATTATTATTATTATTATTATTATTATATATTAATTGTTATTATTTTGGTACTAGAGATTGAACTCAGGAGTGCTTTTCCACTGAGCTATATGCCCATCCCTTTTATTTTTAATTTTTTTTTGGTACTGGGGATTGAACTCAGGGGCACTCGACCACTGGGCCACATCCCCAGCCCTTTTTTGTATTTTATTTAGAGACAGGGTCTCACTGAGTTGCTAAGTGCCTCGCCATGGCTGAGGCTGGCTTTGAATTCGCAATCCTCCTGCCTCAGCCTCCCAAAGTGCTGGGATTACAGGCGTGCGCCACCGCGCCCGGCTTTTAATTTTTTTTTTAATGGTATCAGGGACTGAACTCAGGGGCACTCGACCACTGGGCCACATCCCCAGCCCTTTTTTTTAAAAAAAAAAATATTTATTTATTTACTTTAGTTGTACAGAATGCAATGCATTTATGTTTACATGGTGCTGAGGATCGAACACAGGCCGCACACGTGCGAGGCGAGCGCTCTGCCGCTGAGCCACAACCCCAGCCCCCTCCAGCCCTTTTTTGTATTTTATTACAGACAGGGTTGCTGAGGCTGACTTTGAACTCGTGATCCTCCTGCCTCAGCCTCCCAAGTGCTGGGATTACAGGTGTGTTTTATTTTTAAATTTTGAGACAGGGTCTCATTAAATTGTGCATATTGACCTCAAACTTGTGATCCTCCTGCTTCAGCTGCCCAACCAAATGACATTGCATGTGTGCATCAGTGCACCAGGCTTAGAACACAGACTTTAATCAGTTTTCAATGTTTTTGTTTTTTGCAGTGCTGGGACTTGAACCCCACTACCTCTTACATGCTAAACAAGTGGTCTACTGTGCTGAGTACAGTGGTGCACAGCTGTAATTCCAGCGATTTGGGAGGCTGAAGCAGGAGGATTACAAACTCGAGGCCAGCCTCAGCATGTTATCAAGACCCCATCTCTGGGACTGGGGCTGGGGCTCAGTGGTGGAGCACTTGCCTAGCACAGGTGAGGTACACTGGGTTCGATCCTGAGTACCACAGTAAAAAATAAATAAAATAAAGTTATAAAAAAATTTAAAAGACCCCATCTCAAAATAAAATAAAAGATAGGACTAGGGATGTGGCTCATTGGTAAAGTGCCCCTGAGTTCAATCCCAGTACCCCAAAATAATAAGCTGGGCATGGTGATGCACACCTATGATCCCCACAATTTGCGACACTCAGGTAGGAGGATCACAAGTTCAAGGCCAGCTTCAGCAACCTAGGGAGACCCTAGCAACTTAGTGAGACCCAGTCTCAAAGTAAAAAATAAAAAGTGCTGGGGATGAGACTCAGTGGTTAAGCATCCCTGGGTTCAATCCCTAGTACCAATAAAGGAGGATGAGGAGTCGGAGAATTAAAAGGGCTGGGGATGTGGTTTAGTTGGAGAATGCTCTCAATTCAATCCTCAGTAGTACCAAAAAAAAGTCTGTTTTCTAGTCAACAGTACATGCCAATGTGTTTTTCCCAGTTGTGATACTGCACTTTAGCAATATATAATATTACCACTGGGGAACTCTGGGAGAAGGGGACACAAGAGCACCGTTTTTGCAACTTCTATAAGTGTATAATTACTTCAAAATGAGGGCTGGTTTTGTGGCTCTGTGGTAGCATGCTTGCCTGGCATGTGCAAGGCACTGGGTTCGATCCTCAGCACCACACATAAATAAATAAAATAAAGGGCTATCAACAACTAAAAAATAATTTTAAAAATTTACTTCAAAATGAAAAAAATAAAGAATTAGGACATTACAGTTGGCCGCAGTGGTGCATGCCTGCAATCCCAGTGACTGGGGAGGCTGAGGCAGATGGTTCACAAATTGGAGGCCAGCTTGGCCAACTTAGGGAGGCCCTATCTCAAAGTAAAAAATAAAGACATTGGGATGTACCTCAATGGTAGAGTACCACTGGGTTCAATCTCCAGTACCCAAAAATAAATAGTAAAATAAAATGACTAAGGTATGGGGGTATTGCTCAGTGGTATAAAGCATATGCTTAGCAAATGCAAGGCTTGGTCCCCAGCACTAACAAAAAGAAGTAGAATTAAATGATTAAACTGGCAAATATTATGTTATATATATTTAACTCCAATACAAACATAGATAGTATTGTTTTCTGTTTCTACATAGTAGTTATCCTATGGTGTGTGTCTGTCTGAATTTGTTTTTTGTTGTTGTTGTTTTTTGTTTGTTTTTTTGTGGTACCAGGGATTGAACTCAGGGGCGCTCGACCACTGGGCCACATCCCCAGCCCTTTTTTGTATTTTATTAGAGACAGGGTCTCACTGAGTTGCTAAGTGCCTCGCCATTGCTGAGGCTGGCTTTGAACTCGCGATCCTCCTGCCTCAGCCTCCCAAGTGCTGGGATTACAGGCATGTGCCACTGTGCCTGGCTGAACTTGCTTTTTTCTAATTGTGCCCTCAATGTCATTCTCCTCTTCCCAAGCTTCGGGAGTCCTGACATCCTGTTGGCCAAGAACTGAAAAATATTCTGTTTATTGAGGACTCAGTCTCTGCTGTCTTTGGTGGAGGCTTCAGCCCTCTCTCTTTAAGTTTATATCTATTATATATTCTCCTAAGCAGGTATCCCCCAAGCTTCATTTAATTGTTTGCATGTTTTTTTTTTTTCTCCATAAAATTGTCAAAAGAACACCTGGAGTGTCCTAACAGATCTAGACACACCTGTCACAGCTTCTCCACCCCCATTTTGTGTTGTCTGCTATTTGAGAACTTTTGGGGCTGCCTTGATCCAAATGCTGACTTTGAATGATAAATGACAGTGTCCCCCAGACCGTCAACCTTCATGGGGATTGAAGAGTCCTCAAAAGGAATAGCTGGAGTCCGGACAGGGCATGTGTGTTCTATCTAGCACACTGCTCAGTACCAAGCAGGGTGGAGAGGGTGAAGAGCTGTGGGGTTCAAGTGTAACCTCTCTCTGTGTGCACATTATGAAACAGTTCCAGGGTTTGGTTTGCTGCTCAGTGGTAGAGCACATGCTTAGCAAGTTATATAGGTCCTGGGTTTAATCCCCAGCACCAAAAAGAAGTCGTGGAGAAAATAAGGGACTTTGTGCAAGGCTGTCTTTTGAGGCACATCACTTGTGTGGTGTCTCTAGGGAATGGGGAGTTGCCTCTGGACCCTCAGAGGACTCATTAAATCAACTTTTCCTTGTGTGCTGCAGGCAAGGTATAAACACCATTACTTAAGAACTACTAACTGGTCTGGCAGGGGCCTTGGGTCTGGTTGTTGGTTCAGGGATGTGAGTAACTGACAGCTACTTCTACTGGGCCCCACTGAGGAAGGTATAGGGCCCAATGTTTTTTACCGGAGAAATATTAGAGACCACCAAATTTGGTGACAAAACCCAAATAGAAATCCATGACCATCACAGAAGATTGACTGCCACAATAGAGCAGTTTGATCATGTTTGGGAGAAGTGTGTATGAGAGTGTTGTGTATGTCAATGTAGAATCTACTGGATTCTAATCAGAGCAGTGTCATGCTTGGCTGTATAAATTGTATTTTGGATTGTTTCCTAAGGAAGGAGGTCCTGTAAGTTTGACCACTGGGTCAAAGGTCTGGGATATTGTTTTGATTGTGCCCAGCTGCTGCCTTGCAGACATATGGGAACAGCTGACAGAGTGGTCCCAGCCCTCCCAGCACAGTAATGATCAGGGCGCAGTTAAGGACAGAGAGCTCAGGCTGGAGGAGTAGGCAAGAGCTTTCAAGTGTTTCGAAATAGCTTTTCAGAAGCCCCGTCCGACTGACTGATACGCAAAGCAGAAGGAAGGCACCTCTAGGCCGAATGCAGACTGAAAGGAAAGGCATCCGAAGGCTTACCCTGGTGGGCTCTGGCTCCTTGGATTCTGTTTTCCCCCACGTGTGCCTCTGGACCTTCCACGTTCCTAAGTGGCACAGTAGAACAATTTCTAACCTCCACATCATCAATACGCCCCTTCCCAGGCCTAGGGTAACTGACAGCCTCAAGGAACAAGCGGAACGCTAGCCCACCTACCCAGAAAGGTAGCTTCTCCCACCCAAGGACCAGCTGAAGGGAAGGGGGCGGGTTCGATGCCGGCTCCTCCCACTTGGCGGTCTGAAAGCTGGAACCTGCGCGGGGCCGTGGCTGCCTCCCGGCACGGCCCCTGGAGGGCGGCGCCTGCGAGCTCTGGCCACTCCCCCGGCCGCCATTGCCAGGCCTGCCGGGCTCCTCTGCGCAGCTGGCGCCCCTCGCTGGGTAGAGCCGGGCACCGGCCGGACAGGGCATTCCCTGACCGGTTCCACGTCTCCCCACGGCCAGGCAAGTCCCCGGCAAGCCCGGTCTCTGTCCCAGCCTCAGGAGGAACGGCCTTAGCCCCGAGGTTCCCTCAGGAGTGACCTGAGTCCGAGACATCCACTTCTGCGCCCCAGTCCCGGATGCTTCTGTGGGCCCGATCGTTTGCCAGCGGGTTCCCGACGCCCCTCCTGGACACGCAGGGCTCCTCTCCACAGCCCCGAGTGATTTGAGGAACAACATAACACCGATTGCGTTGCCCCCCAGCAGGGGCCCGGGACACGCTTGCCCCTGGCCCCTGCCCAAACCTGCTCTTCTTTGTTCCCCCCAGAGCGCACTGTCCCCAAACAGTGCACCTGCCGGCGGTCCCAACCCAGCGGGAGAAGTGGACATGAGGTTGGCAGGTGGGTGGCTTCCACGGCGAATGGGAGGAAGGCCCAGATGTCCCAATCTGTGTCAGGAAGGGTCCGGGTGAACCACTGGGGTTGGTTGAGAAAATGGAGGACTATGAACAAACATTTATTCGGTAACCTTGAGAAAATCCTTTCACGTCTGAGGACTTAAACTATGAGATAAGGATTATATAAATTTCACCCAACTCAGATAACAAGCCAACTGTTTTTTGGAAAATGAGTTGTGACAGAGACTCTAGAGAGCGTGGCAGCAGGGCACAGATGGGTGGAGAGTTCAGATGGAGAGGTCTAGTCTCAGACAAAAGCTGACAAAGCTGCCTGCAGGGTTGGATATGGACCCAAATGACAGCTCTGGCATCAGCTGCACAACTAAGATAAAGATGCCTTGTGGAGGGACAGGCTGGGGTAAGATAGAAAGTAGAAACCAAAAACTGGAGTTCAGACCTGCTAAGGTCACACCTTGATGGACTTACCAAGTGGGTCTGGGTAGTGAGGAAGGTACTGAGAAGGTGCAGACACAACAGGGCTCAGGGTTGGAGCTAGACAACAAGGAGTCATAGCTACATGTTGTAAATTCAAGACCTAGATGTAGATAAAATCACCAAAAAAGAAAGTACAGATAGAGACCAGAAGGCTGCTTCTGTCCAGTACCCCCTCCCACCCCTCTCTCCCTCTTTCCTGGTACTGAGGATTGAACTCAGGGCCTTATCCATTCTACATAAAGACTCCACCACTGAGCTATACCTCAGCATTTCTGTCCAGCTTAAGGAGAGAGTAGAGGAAGACCATCTAACCAAGGATAAAAAGAAGCATATGGTCAGGAGAGTGTGTTGTCCTGGAAGCCAGCCAGGAATTGTTTTCATCAGGGGCATGGGCAGCCCACCGAGAGGTCAAGGAAGATCAGAGCCAATGTATGACTGGGGGCATGACATCATGAAGATAATTTATGGGGGCCTTGGCCATAAGATACTTGGTTGGGATGCAGCAAGGCCAAATTGGAGCAGGCTGTGGAGAGTGTAAGAGGTGAGATGATGGAAAGGCAGAGTGTAGGTGACTTTTGGTGGGGGACTGGGATTGAACCCAGGGCCTCACACATGTTACTCAAGCACTCTACCACTGTGCTACATCCCCAGCTCCTGTAGTTGACTTTTAAAGTTTGATGGGGAGAGCTGGGTTTGTGGCTCAGTGGTAGAATGCTTGCCTAGCACATGTGAGGTGCTGGGTTTGATCCCCAGCACCACATTAAAAAATAAATAAAGAAAGAAGTTTTTTTTTTTTTTTTTTTTTTTTTTTTTTTCTTTGGTGGTACCAGGGATTGAACTCAGGGGCATTCGACTACTGGGTCACATCCCCAGACCTTTTTTTTTTGTATTTTATTAGCGACAGGGTCTCACTAAGTTGCTAAGTGCCTCACCATTGCTGAGGCTGGCTTTGAAGTCACAATCCTCCTGCCTCAGCCTCACAAAGTGTTGAGATTACAGGCGTGCGCCACCGCACCCGGCCTAAATAAAGTTTGATGGGGAAAAGGAAGGCAAGGGCAAACAACACGGGGATGAGTTTTGTTTTTTGTTTTTTTTTTTTTTTGGTACCAGGGATTGAACTCAGGGGCACTTGACCACTGGGCCACATCCCCAGCCCTTTTTTGTATTTTATTTAGAGACAGGGTCTCACTGAGTTGCTAAGTGCCTCGCCATTGCTGAGGCTGGCTTTGAACTCACGATCCTCCTGCCTCAGCCTCCCAAAGTGCTGGGATTACAGGCGTGCGCCACCACACCCGGCGGAATGAGGTTTTGAAGGAAAGCTTTTTCATCTTTGCAGTCTTAATATTAGAAATGTTGAAATGTGGGAGGGCAGGGGAAAAGATCCTGTTACAAGAACTCTGAGAAGGGAAGGGAACCAAGGATCTAGCTTGTGGCAGGTGAGGGGACTGGTCTTCAAAAGGAGTAAGGACCCTCCATCAGAATAGGGGGAAAGGGGCTGGACATGTGGCTCAATGGCAGAGCTCTGGCCTAGCATGTACAAGTCCCTGGGTTTGATCCTCAGCATCACGCACACACACACACACAAAGAACAAGAAAAGGAGTAGCAGATGGGTGGGCCACAAACACCTTGGTAGTCTCAAAGGCACCCATTGGTGGTCTCAAAGGCAGGAAGCTGAGGGAGGTCCTAGAGGAGCACCCCGGAGCCCTCTGGAACACTGAATTCTGAAAAGCCCCTCCCAACCTTCCAGGGAAAACCCCCCAGGGCAGCCTGGGGGTTAAAGCCAGTTTCCTCCTTCCACCTGCCAGGGAGCTGGAGTCTCCTCCCTCTTGGGGGCATGCTGGATGGGGGCAGTTCCCACTTCCTGTCCTCTGGTCCCTTCTTCCCAAGCGGAAGGGGAGATCCCATCATGAGGTGCCATGGGCTGGTTCCAGAGGTCACCAGCACCTGAGGTGGGCCTGCCCCGTGTCTGTCCTGCCTCCAGGCCCGCTCCGCCTCGTGGCCCTCGCTGTCACTGTGGGTCTTACCTGGATCGTAGTCAGCATCCTCCTGGGTGGGCCTGGCAGTGGATTTCCTCGCATCCAGCAACTCTTCAACAGTGAGTGTGCGGCCCTCCCTGGCCTCCCTGCAGAGGTCCCCAGGGTGGCCTCCTGGGCTTGGGACAGATGCCCAGGGTGGGATGCAGACCACTTGGGTTCTCCAGCCCCTCCCCTGCAGGCTGCCTCTGGCTGCCCTCAGCCTACCTCCTGGAACCAAATGCGACCTTCCCCTACCAACCAGGAGCTCCACTAATTACGGTCATGTGTCCCCTGGAGTCAGGAAGGTCAGGGGAAGGGGTGAGGAAGCTCCCACTGAAAGTTGGGAATGACACCCTGGTTGATGCCTGCAGGCTGTCTGCTGGGCTCTGAAACGGGCAAGGAGCGCTACGCCTGTGACTGGGGGTACATCACCTGGCCACTCTACCATTCCAGTTCACTCTCCTCCTGGAGCAGAAATGGTGTTCAGTTGCCCATATGACTATCACTTAAGACACGAGCAGAGAGCGTACCAAGGGCAAGCTGGCTTAGTCCCTGGCCCCTGAGCCTCACTGCCCTGCTGCAGGCTCTTGGAGGCCTCCATGCTAACAGAAACAATTCTCTGTACCCACAGGCCCAGAAAGCTCTGTGACTGCAGGTAAGGCTCCTGTCACCTCTCTGCTTCTCCCCTCTTCGTGCCCCTCAAACTACCTTTGTAACACCCCCCTGCCTTCCCCTAGTCCCCCAGCATTTCTGCTCTCCATCCCTCCCTCCCCAAACTAGCTGCCAGAGCCAGCGGGACTGTGAACCTGGGAAACAACTGACCTGCTGCTAGAAGCAGTGGGGGACAGCAGAGAATAAATATTCCCACTCCAAAAAGGATAAATTTTGAAGAACAAAAAAGAATCACTGATCCTAAGAAAACCCAAAACCCAGCAGGGCAAGGTTTCAAGGCCTAAGATTTCTCTATGGTCTGATGCTCTACTCTCTGGGCCTGCTGGGGTGACCCCATCCTCTGTAACAAGACATGTTCTCACTGTTTGGTTCTGCATCCTCTCTGGCCTCTGCATCTCCAGCTCTGCTTTCATAATCACACTTACTTTCTTCCTTTTATCTCATCTCTGTCCCCTTCAGTCCAGGTCGTCAGTGTTTCTGCTGGTATAAAATACTAACAAAAACATTTTTGGTATCTTGTGCAATTCATGAGGGTCCAAGTTATAATATGAGAGTTCTCCACAGATGCCACCTGGATAATCCCATTTCAAGTCCAGATTTCTGAAAGAATGGACTGTACCCACAGGCCACACCCCCATCTCTTTTTTTTAAATATTTATTTACTTTAGTTGTACACAATGCAATGCATTTATGTTTACATGGTGCTGAGGATCGAACCCGGGCCACACACGTGCTAGGCTAGCACTCTGCCGCTGAGCCACAACCCCAGCCCCACCCCCCATCTCTTTAGCAAATGCTTGGCCAGCCAAACCCTTGGTATTCTCTCTAGAGGATTCTTTCTCATTTTGCAATATGATTAGGCTGATTCTTTCCTCAATTTCTCTCTCTGCTCTCACACTTCACTGTAAGCAGCAAGGAAAAAACAGGCCACACCTTCAACTTTGTTGGAAATCACCCCAGCTCAATATCCAAGTTCAACACTTATAAGTTCTCCTTTCCACAAGACACTAGACCACAAGATAGCCAAGTTCTTTGCCACTTTATGAGAAGGATGGCCTTTCCTCTAATGCTTAGTGACATGTTCCTTATTTCCCTCTGAGACTTCACCAAAATCACCTTTTCTAAAAAGATTTTAGTGCTGGGAATTGAACTCAGGGCCTCACACCTGCTAGGAAAGCATTCTACCACTGAGCTACAGCCCCAGCCCTTTTTAAAATTTTATTTTGAGACAGGGTCTCTAAGTTTCCCAGGCTGGCCTAGAACTTGTGACCCTCATGTTGCAACCTCCAGAGTAGCTGGGATTATAGGTATGCACCACCATGCCCAGACCAAAAGCACCTTTAGCATTCATAGTTCCAACAACATTCTGTTTGTGATAACATATATATTCTCTAAGACAATAGAAGCTTTCTCTATAGCTTTCCTGTCTTTTTGAACCTTCACCAGAATCATCTTTATAATCCATATTTCTTTCTTGGGGTGGTGAGAATTGAAACAGGGCACTTTACTATTAAGCTACATCCTCAGCCTTTTTTAAATTTTTTTTTTAAATTTTGAGACAGGGTCTTGCTAAGTTACTTAGAGCCTTGCCGAATTGCTGAGGATGGCCTCAAACTTGTGATCCTCCTGCCTTGGCCTTCTGAGTCTCTGGGATTACAGGCATGTGACACCACACACAGCTTATGGTCTATATTTCTACCAACAATTTTTTAAAGGCATTCTAGGCCTTTTCTACCATGCACCTCAAAATTCTACATCCTCTACCCACCACCCAGTTCCATAGCCATTTCCACATTTTTAGGTATTTGCCACATAAGTACCCTCCTTCCTGGTACCAAAATCTACATCAATTCCCTGGGGCTGCCATAACAAAGTATCACAAAGTTAGTGGCTTAAACAACAGAAATATATTTTCTTACAGTTCTAGAAGCCAGGACTCTGAAATCAAGTTATCAACAAGGCTTGTGGCTATGTCACTCTAATCTCTGCCTCCATTGTCATACAGCCACTTCCTTTACTGTGCCTTTGTCTGTTCTCCTTATAAGGACACCGGTCATGTTGCATTCAGGACTCAACCTACTCCAGTATGATCTCATCTTAACTGATTTATCTATAAAGATCCTACTTCCAAACAAGGCCACATTCTGAGGTACTTGGAGTCAGGGCTTCAGCTTGTCTTACGTGGGAACACAGTTCAACCCATAACAGGCTGTCCATCCATCCTCACCCTATGGAAATAAGACTAGCAGATCCCTGTGCCTTCCTCACCTGGTGTAGTTCTGTCACTTGGTCTAGCTCTGTACCCTGTGTATTTGGGCCCCCAACCCAACTTTCTCCACTCCTTCTTTGTTCTTGGTTGTGTAAGGGTCTTGACCTCCTTTCTTTTCTCCCACCAGTAGCAGAAAAGCCCCCTTGGGTCCTGTCACCTTGCCAGCAGAACAGAGTATCCATGGAAGTATCCCTGCCCTTGGCCTGAGCCATGCCCCCTCACTGGGTTCCCTGCTATATGGTCACTCATTCAACCCTATGGCTGGTCCTGACCTCCCCCTAAGATGTCAGGTGACACCAGGGCCAGGCCCATGGGTCATACCTGCTGTTCCTGCTCAGAACCACGGGCCAGGAAGTACAAGTGTGGCCTGCCCCAGCCATGTCCTGAGGAACACCTAGCTTTCCGCATGGTCAGCGGGGCTGCCAACGTCATCGGACCCAAGATCTGCCTCGAGGACAAGATGTGAGCTCCTTGGGACACATGGGGGTTGGGAAGTGGGCTGGCGGAATTGAGACTGGCTCTGCAAGGGCTGAGGGCTGTGCAAGGAAGGACGGAGCAGGTGTGCCCACTGGAGCTCTTCCATCCTGTTAGGCTCATGAGCAGCGTCAAGGACAACGTGGGCCGTGGGCTGAACATTGCCCTGGTGAATGGTGAGTTCCCCATGCTCTGGGGTCAGAGTTGAGACCAAAGAGGTGGGAGCCATGCCGTGGCCTGCACTCTGCATTTCCTCCCTAGGCAGCTTCTGGGTGTTTGCCCTGACCTTCCTTCTAGGAACTCTCAGGGAGGTCTGGGAAGGGGTCTGTGTGACTCAGTGAACAAAAGCATGGTGGCAATAAAGAACTAGAAGGCTCTGGGAAGTTGGAGGGTACTTCATGGGAGCCCCTGGAGGGCCTCAAATGCCAGGCAGAGGCTTTACAGTTCTGAGTGGGCTACAACTATCAACAAGGGGATAAATAGGAGGATGTTTCAAAAACTTCCAAAAAGGCTGCACCCAGTTGCCACCTCCTCATCCGCTGTGTTCTGAGTGTGTTTTGAGGGCCAAGGTGGTAGAGTGGAGTGACTCTGGCAGCTCGCCCAGGAAGACTCCCTTCCTCCTCTCAACACAGGGGTCAGCGGAGAGCTCATCGAGGCCCGTGCCTTCGACATGTGGGCTGGAGGTGAGTGGCTGTCAAAAACACTTACTTCTTCACTGACGAAAAATGCCTGGATATCTTGCCCCTGTGTCCATGTGCTTGGGCTTTTCTAGCATTTGCCTGGGTTCCCAAAAGGCAGCAGGAGGGGAGAGACCATTGCCTCTGCCCAGAGGCTGTGTTTTCTAACAGGATGTTCCCGGCTTCTTTACCAATTTGTCCCTGTACATTTGTACATTGGCACATCCAGGGGCCAATCCCTACTTCAGTTTTATCATTTGGAGAACAGGGATTGGTGGGAGAAGGGGTGCTCAGTGGGACCTGCCTTCCCCCATCCTCCAGATGTCAATGATTTGTTGAAGTTCATTCGGCCACTACATGAAGGTACCTTGGTGTTTGTGGCATCCTATGACGACCCAGCCACCAAGTAAGTGAGTGCCGTGGTGAATCTCAGTCTCGCCCCTCTAGAGTGACAGCTTTTTTTTTTTTTTTTTTTTTTTTTTTTTTTTTTGGGTACCAGGGATTGAACCCAGGGGCACTCGACCACTGGGTCACATCCCCAGACCTTTTTTGTATTTTATTTAGAGACAGGGTCTCACTGAGTTGCTAAGTGCCTCGCCATTGCTGAGGCTGGCTTTGAACTCGCGATCCTCCTGCCTCAGCCTCCCAAAGTGCTGGGATTACAGGCGTGCGCCACCGCGCCCGGCTTAGAGTGACAGCTTACCACTCATTTTTTCTTCTGTGTGCTAGGATGAATGAAGAGACCAGGAAGCTTTTCAGTGAGCTGGGCAGCAGGAATGCCAAGGAGCTAGCTTTCCGCGACAGCTGGGTGTTTGTGGGGGCCAAGGGCGTGCAGAACAAGAGCCCTTTTGAGCAGGTACAGCAGAGAACGCCATACCTCTGCCTCCTAGCCCTGGAAGCCTGGCCACCCCATCTCTTCACACCACAGCCTACCCTGCATTTTTTCCAGCCAGGCACTAAGCAAACAGACAGCAGCCCTGTCCCCCCATCTGTCCCCAGGTGGCCCTGGCCCATTTGCCCTCTGCACAGGGAGAAGCAGTAACTTTGACCTTCCCTATCCTATGTGCATTGCACCCTAAAGGGTCTTTAAATGGCAAAGTTTGCACAGTGGCAAGACTCACAGCTAAGAAACCATCCTCCCAACACCTTCATGATGCTCAGTACTGTCTTAGTTCTCTCAAAACCCAGTATCCCCAATCCACACCACACGCCCTTGCTGCCCTCTGGGTCCACACATCAGGCCCCGTTCTGGGGCTGGGTGAGAGAGGGGCCCCAGTTGCCATCCTCATCTGTGGGAGGTTCCCATCCCAACAAAAGCCACAGCATCCCCAAGGTCTGCTCTTTTTAAAATATTTTCTTTAGTTGTAGATGGACACAACACCTTTGTTTTATTTATTTATTTTTATGTGGTGCTGAGGATTGAACCCAGTGCCTCATACGTGTTAGGCAAGTGCTCTACTACTGAGCTATAGCCCCAGCCCCAAGGTCTGATCTTTGTTTAATATTTATTTTTAAGTTGTAGTTGGACACAATACCTTTATTTTATTTATTTAATTTTACATAGTATTGAGGATCGAACCCAGGGCCACACATGTGCTAGGTGAGCACTCTACCACTGAGCCACAACCCAAGCCCCCAAGGTCTGATCTTTATGATACAAATTTCTAGAAGGCTCTGGCTGACAAAAAGATAGCTCAAGCTGCCCCCTTCCCCAAGGGAAAAAAATGCCCCCATGGCCTTGTTCTCAGTACAGCTTCTGATAACTCATTATAATGGGATACAGCATAGTCCCTCCCCTCCAAGCCCATAAAAGTGCACAGAAATTCACTCCCAAGCTGCCTGCCTGCAAGGGAATAGGTCATTACAGCTGTTGTCATTTTTACCTGGGTCAGAGGGAGAGAGCCAGTGCCTGGAGAGCACACAGGTGGTAGAGAACACAAAGGCTAGATCCCTGGCCCACTTCTCTCCCCTGACCCTAAGGACCAAACCATGACTTCTTGCTCCCTCCATCTCGCAGCACGTGAAGAACAGTAAGCACACCAACAAGTACGAGGGCTGGCCTGAGGCGCTGGAGATGGAAGGCTGTATCCCACGGAGAAGTGTGGCCAGCTAGCAGCCAAGCACCGGGACCAGGACCGGGAGGCTGCATGGTGCCAGCAGAGGGTCAAGGTCTCGCCCCATGCCCAGGCAGGAGGCTCCCCAGCCCCAAAACATCAGGGCTCTGAGGCAGTGACCAGATGGCCCCAAGATGATGGGGACTGTGGAGCTGGCCCATCATGCTTTGTCATAGGAGCCCAGGTACCCATCTCCTTTTCCTAAAGCTGGTCCCACAGTCAGCCCCCACTCAGCCCTTTCTTCCTCCACTCATGTCACCTCCTTCCCAATTCCCAAGTGCCCCTGGCTGCAAAGGCTCTAGGTGCTCATTCTTCTCACTGTAGCAGCCACTTGGCAGGTTGGGGCATCTTCCAGAACCTCTCCCTTCCAGACCCACTCGCTATTTTGTGGTCCAAACTTTGCTTACAGTGTGATTGCTTTCAGTGAGCCAAACCTAGTGACCACTTTCACATGCCTACCTGCCTCCAGCCTCACTCTCAGCATGAGAGGGGCCCCTTAGAGCAGGCTGGCCTTGGGTTGTGTGGTAGCCAGAGCCTGGTCACAGCCCCTAATGAAGCACATGGCAGTGTGTGGTTTGTCAGAGGGCCCAGCTTCTAGATGACCTCTTAATAAATTGATGGCCCCCAATGGAATGAAGTGCATTCAGATCTTGTCCTCAGTGGAGAGTCAGGGGTGGTGTTGTGTGTGTATGGAGGGGATAAATCCTAGAGACTCAGCCAACCTGTCCCCACAGCCTTAGCAGACAGCCTTTTTCTATAGGGCCCCTGCCATTGACAAACCCCCCCCAGTGGCTAAGATGTGATTCAAGTGGTAAGCAGAGTAGTTCCCCAGATGGTGTCACCCATAGCTTGACTGAAGACATGGTTCTGTCTTCTGCAGCTCAAGGAAACTCACCATCTCCCTCCCACCCATCATGCACCTGTAGGGACAAATAAAAGAACTAAAGCCAGTCAAGGTGCTGACATACCAAATATGGGGTGTAGAAGCATTCTGAGTTCCAAAAAACAAGAAAGGGTGGCTTGGACTTCCAAGATGGGAGGAATCAGGACATTGTGGTAATTTGAGAGGCCAGTCAGGCATTCTTGAGGTGTCTATGTTAGGGGGTGATGGACTTAGGAATCCTGCTGGGGGGACAGGTTTTCTGAGCCTTCAATTCCTAGGCATTAAGTGCTGCCAGACCCAGGGAAAGTACTGAGTGCAAAGCAAACCTTCAGAATGAAAGTAAAGGGCAGGCAGATATCAAGTTAAAGGTATGGGAGTGCCCAGAAGCA
Source organism: Tamias sibiricus (assembly GCA_025594165.1). NCBI lineage: Eukaryota > Metazoa > Chordata > Mammalia > Rodentia > Sciuridae > Tamias > Tamias sibiricus. The sequence continues at coordinate 143,210,841 of CM046667.1, read as the reverse complement.
AAGGCCCACCAAGGAGAAAGTGGCTTTTATGTCAGAACTGCAAAGATCAAACCAGAGAAATGAGAAGGGCTCAGCCTATATGTAGATGATGATCGTAGTAGCCAATGCCCAGCCCTGAGCTTGTGTCAAGCTGGTAATAGTGTATTCCCTTTTTCCAGGAAACATTTTTAGAGCTATTTTATATTCACAGCGAAACTAAGCCAAAAATATAGTGCCTCCCCCCCATCCTCCATTTGTTACAGTCAATGAACCTACACTGGTTTACATTAGGGTCCACTCTTGGCATTGTACATTCTGAGTCTTAACAAAATTGTATAATGACATGTATCCACCACTATAGTATCAAATGTGTATTTGTTTCTAAAAATTGTTTTGCAGTACTGGGGATTGAACTCAGGTTCTTTACCACTGAGCTACATCCCAGCCCTTTTTATCTTTTATTCTGAGACAGAGTCTTGCTCAGTCACTGAGGCTGGCCTCTAACAACTTGCAATCCTACTGCCTTAGCCCCCCAGGTCACTGGGATTACAGCCACGTGCCACCATGCCTGGCTCATTTCTTAAATATCTTATTATGGAAAATTGCAAACATCTCTAAAAGTAGAGAGAATAATATGATCAACTCCAGCGCACCCTTTAGCGGGCTTCCACAGTGATCAATACATGGCTAATGTCTCATCTGCACACCTGTACTCCCTGTGTTGAAGCAAACCCTACAAAGTTTGGCCATTATCCTCACTGTACAGAAAAAGGTAAAGGACCCTGTGAACTTAAAGAGTTACAATGGAGGGGGCTGGGGTTGTGGCTCAGCGGTAGCGCGCTCGCCTGGCACGTGCACGGCCCGGGTTCGATCCTCAGCACCACGTAAACATAAATGCATTGCATTGTGTACAACTAAAGCAAATAAATAAATATTTTTTAAAAAGAGTTACAATGGAGCCTAGAGGTTAGAAGCTAGGTGTGTACAATTCCACAGGTTAGTAGCTTGCCCAAGATGAAACTGAACCTCACTGAGGGTACTCAGTGTAAGACTGGGAAGGGTACAGACCTCACTGTGCCTCCCAATGTGCTGTGGTTGTCCAGTTTTCCTCCATTTGTCCACTTGTCCACCAAACATTCACCAAGTGCCTGTGTTGAACCAGCCACTGTGCTGCAGACTAGGAACACATGAGAGAACCAGAGTAATGGTTCCTCCTTCCTCGGGGCTGTTCCCCACTGGGGTGTTGACCATGTAATAGATGTAAACAGCAGGCCCGCTTTATTCCCCAGTTGGCCCAACTTGGGCCAGGAAGCTGATGGTGGGGAGCAGAGTCTGGATGAGTTTCCTACAGTCTTTTGCTAGGATATCATGCTCCTCCCCCCTCAGGTCAACCCTTTAGCAGTTTGGACATCTTCAGTTACAAGTGCCAGAATCCAAACTAAAACTGATATATGATAAAAATAAGGATGGAATTTAATGTTCCCTTAATGAACCCCCAAACCCCTGGGTGCTTCTATCTTCAATAATGTCATTAGGACATGGCTTCTTTCCACTCCTTGGCTCTGCTTTTCTGTTTTTGCTTCGTTTTCCAATATGCTATCTTCCCAGGTAGAAGGAGGGAGGGCAATAGTAAAGGTGCCAGTGTAGCAACACTAGCGAAAAAGACCTCCCACCTTCCCAGTAGTTTCAGTACAAGTACCTAGGGACTAACTCCTTAGTCTAGATTGGATTATGGATTTATTCCTGCCACCAAGATGAATGGTTTTAACTGGCTACATCTGGGCATGTGCTGACCCCAGGAGCCAGTGTTAGGATCATCACATTCAAACCATGTGTACTAAACTGAAAGCAGAGGAGGGATGGTTCTTTCAGAGAAAACTTAGGTGCTGTGACTTTAGGCTAGGCAGGCGAAAACAACAGCTGTCACCACACATCCCAGTTTCACATACTTGTACATATGCTTGTATATGCCTTCCATGTGTGCTTACTTATCACACAATATTTCTGGAGGCCCCTGCCTGGAGAGTAGGAGCTAAGGTTGCCTCTCAGAGTCAGCACTGTGGGGCCCTATTTACACAATACAGTGATGGGTCTCCCATCTGAAGTGTTTATTTTGTTCTGGTTGTTGCTGTCATTTGTTCTAGCTGGTCTCAGTCCAGATGACTTCTCTTTTTTTTTCTAATATTTATTAATTTGTTTTAGTTGTACACAATGCCTTTATTTTTATGTGGTGCTGAGGACCAAACCCAGGCCGCACACGTGCTAGGCGAGTGCTCTAGCACTGAGCCACAACCCCAGCCCGCAGATGACTTCTCTTTTGGAAGTAGATATCCTTGTTCCAGCCTAGCCATCTCATGTAGCCTAGCTGCATGTACCACCTGCTTCTGTCAGGACCGCACGAACACCACTTGAGAGGGATAGTATGAATGTTCCAGGGTGCCAAGTACATGCACAGAAGTGATGTACTTACTGGTCCTCTATGGCTAAAGAACAGCCTGGAGTTACAGCTGCAAATGCTTTTAATGGCTCATACATACATCAAAGCCCTTTGAACATGCATCCCCAACATGTGAACATTTGCTTATATGTCATATACACATATTAAACTATACAACATTCTTTTTTGCAGTGCTGGGAATCCAAACTGAGCCTGACAGGATAAGCAAGTGCTCTAGCACTGAGCTACACTTCCAACCCCAAATACATTTTAAAATAAATTCCCATACAAATGAATTTAAAATTATAATTATTTGAAAAATAGGTACTACAGCACTTTGCACCTCTAATGGGCAAGTACCGTGGGCACCACTGCCTCCATCACAGCCATGACAAAAGTTCGTTTTTTTATTTATTTACTTATTTACTTCTGAGGTACTGGAGAGGGAATCCAGGACCTCACACATACTAGGCAAACGCTCTACCACTATGATGCACACTTAGCCCCAAGAGGTTAATTTTAGAACAATGCAGACTGTTCTTTTGTTTGTTGTTGTCCCAGCAGACTCTGTAAACATACAAACCACCCCCCCGCCCCATTTTTTTTTTTTAATCCAGCACTGGGGATCGAACCCAGGGGTATTTAACCACTGAGCCACATCCCTAGCCCTTTTTACATTTTACTATGGACAAGGCCTCGCTACATTGCTGAGGCTGGCTTTGAACTCTCGATCCTCCTTCTGCCTCAGCCTCTCGAGCCGCCGGGATCACAGGTGTACGCCACTGCGCCCAGCTCTGCCATCTCTTTTTATTCCTTTTCTGTAAAGCCACTGGACCTTAGTAGTACCAGGATGAGTCGCACCGGCGACGGCGACCACAAAAAGCTGTAATTCCTTGTCCCCGGTTACAATCAAGTGTAATTCAGGAAGCAGTCACTCCACTGCTCCCAAGACAGCTCGTCGCTCTCAGAAACGTCACATCCGGTTGGAACTAGTTATAGTCGCCAGAGGTAGGCGGACCACCGAAGGAGGGCGGGGATCTGACGCGTGGGCGGAGCCTCGGCGGGCCGGGGCGGAGCCCTCGGTGGGCGGGGCGGTGCCCTGGCGGGCCGAGCTCGCGGGCGTCCGCCGCCCCGGCAGGCGCTGGTGCTGAGCTCTACAGCCACGGCGGCAGGTGAGAGCCTTTGGCTGGGAAAAGATAGGCGGGAGGCAGACTCTGGCCCCTCCGCGCTCCGCGATCAGCCACGCGCCACCCCGGCCAGGCCAGACCAGCAGGGAAAGGCCACCGCGCATTTGCGAGGCCTGGCGGGGCCCAGGAGTGACGTGAAGGCCCCTGACCTGAGAGTGCCCAGCGGGTTGTGCGCCCTTCTTTCTGTCCGCCTCCACCCCAGGTTTTCACCCAAGCTCTGCTGGTGCTTCACCTGACAACTTCCAGACTCACAGGTTGGGAGGAGCCCGGGTCAGCACTGCCAATTACCCTGACCCCCAAATATCAAGAAGAAGCATCAGGGCTGGCATTGCCTTCCCTGACTTGGGGTGCGTCTGTTCAAACTCTTCCATCCCCTCAAGCAGAAACCGTGTGGATTGGGGCCAAACTCTTCTTGCAATGACTCAAGGCCGACAGCCCTACTGAAGGGATGGGACCGGAGGTGAATGGCCCTTAGCCTATGGCTTTGGAATGGTTTATACCACCCTGGTGCCTGCATATTTTCCCCTCCACTTGACTTCTCCTACCCTATGCTGGTTTTCCTGCCTCGCACCCCCAGCAGTGAAACACAAGGTTGGACCAAGGCCTCCAGGGTAAGTGACCAAGCCACTCCAAGCCAGCAAGGGCCATGTCATCCTGTGGCGGGGGAGGGGAGATTTTCCCAGGGAAAAACCTTTGCTGAACCTTCCCTCCACTCCCACCTTACCCTCTCCTCAGTTTCAGATGGGGGTGGGGGCAGAGCCAAAGACTAATTAGGATCCAGAGAGGTGGTGGCCTCTGAGACACTACAGGGCACAAAGTAATGGACTGATGTGAATTATAAACACGGTATAAACACGGTGTGTCCATCCTGGTTGGCCCAGTTCTGGCAGATGATGTGATACTAGTGTGGTGACTGCCCAAATTAAAAAGAGTAGGGAGGGGCTGGGATTGTGGCTCAGCGGTAGAGCGCTTGCGTAGCACGTGCTTGGCCCGGGTTCGATCCTCAGCACCACATACAGATATAAAAAAAAAAAAAAAAACACATTGTGTACAACTAAAGCAAATAAATAAATATTTTAAAAAAAAGAGAAGGGAGGCAGACCTCCTCCTTTCACCCTGAGGCACCCCGCCCTCTGGAAACACTTAAGTCCCACTAGGAGTTTCAGGCTCTGGTAGGGTTCTGGGGGAGGCCCAGGACTCTTGAGCACAGCAGATCATATGTAATGCAGCAGCTTTAGGAGCTCAGATTCTGGGACTGCCAGAGAAGTGGGAGCTATTACAGAAGGAGGAGTCCCTCCCAGTGGACATGTGGTTCTATCTGACCCACTCCTGCTACGCCCCTTCTGGCAATTTCCCTGGGAAGAGGGGAACTGCTTCCTACCAGGATCCCCATCTCATCACTTTAGGGCAGGTACAGCAAGCCAGGTAGCCACAGTAGCAGTTTTTCCAACTGCATGCCAGTAGCAGATATCAGCCCCTGGGACCTCTCATACAGTGGTCACCCACTGCCCACATCACTTTGCCACCACTTTGTGCCTGGCAAATAACACTCATATCCCCCAACCTACTCTCCCAGATCTAGACCAAGCCAGTGTTTCCCATCATTCCCATTTGTTCTCATCCAGCTTGTCTCCTTTTCACCCCCAGGATGGCTTTCAAAGATTTCATCCCCACTGTGGTACCACAGAAGCCTTGCTTTATCTGCATTTTTTTTTTTGTACCAGAAATTAAACCCAGGGGCACTTAACCAGTGAGTCACATCCCCAGCTTGTTTTTGTTTGTTTGTTTGTTTGTTTGTTTTTTGGAGACGGGGTCTCACTAAGTTGCTGAGGCTGACTTGACTCAGCCTCTTGACTCAGCCTCCTGAGCCACTGGGATTACAGGTGTGTGCCACTGCACCCAGCTTATATCTGCATCTTGAAACCAGTATTGAACAGGCTAATGGTGACAGGACTGAAAGTGGCTCTCCTGAATCTCTTAGAATCAGAACATCTCTGCAACGTCACTGAGGTGGACAAAACCCAAGGAAATCAGCAGGTATCAGCAGGTGAATGGGAACTCCTGTCTCTACGTGGCACCTCTTTATGAAGAATGGGAAGCTTGAGGCAGCTGTGCTGTGGGAGGGAAAAGCCAAATAGTACTCAAAAACAAGCAGTAGGCATTGCCTTTCCATTCCTGAGCTTGGGAGAAGGGGTCCTGCTGAGTCTTCCAGCAGTGCACTTCCAGAAACCCATGCTCCTGGGCTCAGAGCTGCTCACCCTCACCAGCCACCTCTCTGTATCCTTTCCCTCCTCAGAGAGAGCCCTGCCATCAAGACGGCAGCACAAGACCAGGACCTACTGATGGACCCTTCTCAGGACAACCCAATAGCCGTGGTGCTTTCCTAAGCTGCAAGAAACCTGAGCACACCTTCTGGGAGAGCCATGATGTTCAGGAGGGGCTGGGGAAGCTCTCGGCAGTGGCCTGGCCTGAGAGTGGAGTGTGGGTTGCACAGGCCACCTAGGCATGCTCAGAGCTGCTCTGCTGCTCATCAGCCTACCATGGGGGGCCCAAGGGATGGCCAGTGCCAACCTCAGCACTGCTCTGGGCCACACTGTGCCACTGACAGGGGGTCGCTACTTGAGCATTGGGGATGGCTCTGTGATGGAGTTTGAGTTTCCCGAGGAGAGTGAGGGCATCATCGTGATCTCAAGCCAATACCCAGGCCAGGCAAATGGAACAGGGCCTGGCCCCACACTGAAGGTCACATCCCTGGACACAGAGGTGCTGACCATCAAGAATGTGAGTGCCATGACCTGGGGTGGTGGGGGTGGCTTTGTGGTGAGCATCCACTCAGGTCTGGCTGGACTGGCTCCACTCCACATCCAGCTTGTGGACCCCCATGAGGCCTCACCCATGCTGATTGAGGAGCGGAGAGATTTCTGCATCAAGGTGTCACCTGCTGAAGATACCCCTGCTACCCTCAGCACCAGCTTGGTCCACTTCTCGGAGAACCCAATACTCTACATGCTCTTGCCTCTTATCTTTGTCAACAAGTGTTCATTTGGTTGCAAAGTGGAACTTGAGGTTCTGAAGGGGCTCCTGCAGAGCCCCCAGCCCATGCTTCTGGGCCTCTTGGGCCAGTTTCTGGTCATGCCCTTGTATGCCTTCCTGATGGCCAAAGTCTTCATGCTGCCCAAGGCCCTGGCTCTGGGCCTCATCATTACCTGCTCATCACCTGGAGGTGGGGGGAGCTACCTCTTCAGCCTCCTTCTTGGAGGGGGACGTCACCCTGGCCATCTCCATGACTTTCATCTCAACTGTAGCTGCCACTGGTTTCCTGCCACTGTCCTCAGCCCTCTACAGCCACCTTCTCAGCATCCATGAAACTCTCCATGTGCCCATCTCCAAGATCCTGGGGACCCTGCTATTCATTGCCATCCCCATAGCAGCAGGAGTGGTGATCAAGTCCAAGCTCCCCAAGTTCTCCCAGCTGCTGCTTCAGGTCATCAAACCCTTCAGCTTTGTGCTCCTCCTGGGTGGCCTCTTCCTGGCTTACCGCATGGGGGTATTCATCCTGGCAGGAGTCAGGCTACCCATCGTACTGGTGGGCCTCACTGTGCCCCTGGTTGGCCTCTTGGTGGGCTACTGCCTGGCCACTTGCCTGAAGCTGCCAGTGGCCCAGCGGCGGACGGTCAGCATTGAGGTAGGGGTGCAAAACAGCCTACTGGCTTTGGCCATGCTACAGCTGTCCCTTCGCCGCCTTCAAGCAGACTATGCCTCTCAGGCCCCCTTCATTGTGGCCCTGAGTGGTACCTCAGAGATGCTGGCCTTCGTCATTGGCCACTTAATCTATAGCAACCTATTCCCAGTTCCATGAGGCCCCTGGGTCAAGCTTTCATCACCCAATCGCCACACTCCATCCCCTGTCCCCACAGTTCTTATGTACCAAAGGCCTTTAGTTCTCATGCACTATGCACTCAGACAAATTCAAGCTTATTTTTTTTACTGGTTTTTTATTCTCCAGCTTTCAGTGCCAAAGAGGCCACGCTGAGTTAGGTAGGTGGGCAGTGCCCAGAAAATATATTTCAATAAAAGAGAAGCAAGCTTGGGTCCCTTCCAGTCTGCCCCTTGCTTGGGACCTGGGGGGGGGGGAGCGGGGGAGCGTGCCTGGGTACATGTGGGCCAAGGTGAGGGCGAGCTTGAGTGGCATGGTGAACCCTGCCTAGGCTTCCTCTATCAGCCCTTGCCATTTAGCCCCTCCCTGAGTGAGGTGGCCTCTTGGTTCTAATGAAGGGTGGGAGGATGGGGGTAGAGGCATGGCTTCCATACCTGCTCCCAAGCTCAGTCCAGTCGGGTTTTTGCAGCCAGACTAGAAAGGAGGAAGCAGAAGAACATAAGGCGCTATGGTCAGCTTGGCAGGACTGGGCCAGTTCGCTTACTGAGAGACACAATCCGGGTTTACACTGACCTGCTCCGCCAGCAGACTGGGAATTTGGAGCGGGCAGGGTCACTGGTGCAGACGAGTGGGCTTTCTGGTCCTTCCTTTTCCCAAGTGCCAGCTCGTACCTCTTCCCCGTCCTGGCGGGGTGGACGCGCCAGCTCCCTGCACAGTTGCAGCGAGAGGACCCGTCAGCCCGGGAGGTCCCAGGGCCTTTGCGAGTCTGGGCCCCAAAGCAACTAGCTCCTCTTCGCCTGGCGGGGCGGGGCGCGGGCAGGGGGCGGGACCTAGGGGCGTGGGCTAGGCGCACGGGCGTGCCCCTCTCGCGGCTTCCGGCGGCGGCGGGCGGTTCCGGCGCGTGCCTGGGGCGGCGGCGCGCGACAGGGGGCCGTTGGGGTGCGCGCTGGCCCTAGTGGACGCCGCCGCGGCCGCCATGCAGCTGACGGTGAAGGCGCTCCAGGGCCGTGAGTGCAGCCTGCAGGTAGGGTCACCAGGCCCGGACCACCTTCCCCGGCTTGTGCAGTCACAGCCTCCTGGCACAGGGACGGGCAGGGGCCGAGGATGGGGACGGGGCGGCCGGACCAGGGAGGCCGGGAGAATTGCCCTCTGGAGGGGACGCGAGGTCTTTGCCGCTCAGGGGTCACGGGCTCAACTCCTGCCTCCCACTCTCGGCCCGGTCAGGTGCCGGAGGACGAGCTGGTGTCCACACTGAAGCAGCTGGTCTCCGAAAAGCTGAACGTCCCCGTGCGCCAGCAGCGACTGCTGTTCAAGGGCAAGGCCTTAGCAGGTAACAGGGAGAGAAGTCACCCAGGGAGCCCCGCAGGAAGTCAGGGGATGGGTCGTACAGGCCAACCCCGGCAGCAGCGTGATGGATCTGGGCGCTGGCTCCTGGCGCCGAGGGCCGCTTGAGCCTCGGGAAGCTGAATCCACCACAGCCAGATGCCGCAGCACTCCGCTCTGGCTGCGTGAGGTGGTATTGTTTCCGGGGCCGTTTCCACGGCTGTGGGTAAGGAACCCCACCAATCTCTCTTTGGTAGATGGGAAACGACTGTCAGATTACAGCATTGGGCCCAATTCCAAGCTCAACCTAGTGGTTAAACCTCTGGAGAAGGTGTTACTTGAAGAAGGCGCCGCCGGGAGACTTGCCGACTCTGCACCTCCTCCTGTCTGGCAGCTGATCTCCAAAGTCCTGGCCCGCCACTTCAGTGTAGCAGATGCTAGCAGGGTATTAGAACAACTGCAGAGGGTGAGAAGGGACATCCAGTCCCAGCTGGTCCCAGCCCCTGACCGTCACAGCATACCCCTCCCCACTGGCACTCCCTGAATTCTCTTGGCCTTCTCTCCTCAGGATTATGACAGGTCCCTGAGCCGCCTGACACTGGATGACATCGAACGCTTGGCCAGCCGCTTCCTGCACCCTGAAGTGACTGAGGCTATGGAGAAGGGGTTCTCCAAGTAGCATTCTTGGATTATGGGGAGGAGCCGGAGACTAGGCCACAGCTGCATGTTGCATTAAATGTGTTCTCCTGTTGCAGTTTGGCTCATAATAACAATAATAGCGGCTGGTATGTACCAGGCTCTTGCTAGGTGCTAGGCGCTACTCAAAACACTTGACCAGGGTTCTCTACCACCCCTGCAGTAGAGCTGAGACAGCACGGTGGAGGCACCTAGCAATGACATGGGAGAGCCCAAATCTGAGTCCAGCCAGCTTATAGAAGTGCCTCAGTGTGAGAAGGAGAGATGGGCGGTAGCATTTCACATTTACCCCACTGAGAATAAGCCCTTGAGTGATGTGCTCCCAAGCCTGAAAGGGTAAGCAGTTGGCCCCTGCTGCCCAGACTTGTCACCTGACCTCTGTGGAATGTGGACTAGCCCTCAAAGATCTCCACAGGAGGGCAAGTGACAACCAGCCCTGGGCCTCCTCAGCTGCTGCAGCCAGTGTGCTCTTGATGGAGGAAGAGCAGGAACCTGGGAGTCAGAAAATCACCCCAGCTATGTGGTGTGACTTGAAATGAGTTTCTGTGCTACTTAGGTCCCCGACCATTGAGTCTGTGCAGACCTGAACCAATTTCCTTCCTCCTTACCCCAGCCCAGGGTGGAGAGTCCCTACAAATGATCTTCCACCTTGTGTTCAATAAACAAACTGAAGCCAAAAGTGAAGCTATAGCCAAGCATGGGCCAGAGATGGCATGCCCTGGCCCTTGGTGACACAGCTCTTCTCTGGGGCACCCTGTCTGCTTGGCTCCTCCTGGAGATGGGTGGTTCTCACCCATAGGGCAGGCAGGTCACTTAGCAAGTCAGTGTCACAGCTAGGACTCCACCTCAGTCTCTGCACCTAGGGCTTGCCCACAGCATGAAGACGATGCTTCCCATGCCACCTGTATACAGGGGCTTACACTTTGCACACACCTCATTGCCTGAGAGGAAACCTCAGGGTGCTGGGGAGGGCCAGAAGTATGGACTCAGTAGCAGTGGTTCCTCTTCATCCTACATTGCATGGTCCTAGAGGTCATGTAAGTACCTACCTTCTCCTTGAAGGAGGCCCCCAGGGGTGGTAGAGATTGGAAGGCAGCCATATGTACTCGGTTCTTCCACTTTCCCCACTCTCCATGTGGTCAAGGCTGAACCTGCCTTCCCTGCCATAGGCCTTGCTGCCTGGTCCTTATGGGGTGAACACTGGATCCCCATGCTGGAAAGATGAACAGAGGCCTGAGGTCAAAGAACAGACAGTAGCCTCTGGCCCTTCCTGAGAGCTGGAGACATCACACAGCAGTTATCTGCTTAGGAACATCTGTGGTCTGCCAGCTTACGTGATAGACTTACCAATACTCTCATTTATTTTGAGTCAGGGAATGTATTTTGAAAATTCACACTAAAGGTGCATGTGAGACTTTTATCCAAAAGGAACTCTATTAGCTAGGCTGGTTTTGGTTTCCAATAATTGGTTTAACAATAAAGGAAACTTAATGGCTTAGGAAACTGAAAAATTCCAGGGTCCTGGCAGTGGAGGAAGAAGTTGACCAGATATCTACTTTCTCTCTGCCTCCCTGTGCATCCTCTAGTATCTGCTTTATCCCAGGCCACCACCTCTGGGGATCAAAAAGGTAGCTGCCTGCAGCTTTGGTGGAACTCTTTGTTCACTGCTGGTGAGGAGCACCTTCTCTCTGTAGTTTAGCTTCTGTCTCAGATGTCCCCAGCAAATAAATGCTATTGTTATTGGTCAGAACTTGGTCTTGCATCCAATTATTTTGGCCAGGGTAGAGGGTGGTGGCTGGCTCCCTGGAGCTGGGTGTGTGGTCTCCTCTCTATACACATGGGCTGCACAAGAGACTGGGATGTCCTGGAGGACGGCTAAATGGGTTTCCTGAATGATGGCTGCAAACCGCAACTGTCCACTACAGGGGATGTGTGTGTCAGAAAGACCTGGACTACCTTGGTGGGAGTGAGGGAGGAAGGGCTAGAGGGAGGTTTAGACAGCAAGAGTATTTTCTGAGATTTGCAACTTGCTGTGCCCTATACTGCATGTTTCCAAAGATATTTAAACTTTAGACAAGGATTCATTGTCCCCATTTTATAGGCAAAGAGACAAACCATGACATGGTAATTGAATTCCTTGTGCCAGTGCTTCTCGGTTCTGGGTGCCAGAGGCTGGAGCATGGTGATTGGTGGCTCCCTTCAGTCAGAGATGAGAAGGAAATGCTCCTGATATATTTGTTTTTGTTTTCTAAATATTTATTTATTTGCTTTAGTTGTACACAATGCGTTTATTTTTACATGGTGCTGAGGATCGAACCTGGGCAGCACACATGCCAGGCGAGCCCTCCACTGCTGAACCACAACCCCAGCCCCGTTCCTGATATATTTGGATGGTACAGTTGGTGGTTTTGCCAAGTGGCTACCTGTGTAGTGAGGGTTCTAAATGGAGGGTCCCTTACGCATCGCACTCAAGCCTGTGAGAGACTGTGGGACAGTTACAAAACTGGGGAGTCTGGGAAAGAGCACAGGTCTGGGAGAGGCTCAATGTGCTATTGTTGCCTTCAATGACTACAGGCACCATCTGCTGGATTGTCAACATGTAGAGGTCAGAAACTCAGGGGAGATGAGGTTGGACATGGGGACTAAGGAGTACGGGGTTCCTCAGGGTACGTGTTGGGGGCTTTGCTGATAGAAGAGTTGGCAAGAGAAAGGAAAAAGAAGATACCCTTTAATGGTCAATCACTGAAGTTTTCTAAGCCTTTACTATGCAGAGTTCATAGCTCATTTCAACTTAACCTGACTACCAAATGCTGGGAAGTGCAGGAGCCACTTGAACCTCGGCCTGGTCTGATCTTAAAAACTAAACACACTGCTGTGCCCAGGAACCATCTGTAGACGGGGAGTCCTGGAAGCATTAGAATGGATGAGATGGTTTTCGAGAGAGAATGGCATGAAAAGGGAAGTGGACTAAGACTCGAGGAACTTCTTTTTGTTGTTGGTCTTGGTTCTGGGGATTGCACGCAGGGGCACTCTGCCACTGAGCTACTCCCCAGCCCTTTTTATTTTTATTTTGAGGCAGAGTACCACTAAGTTGCTGAAGGCCTCAAACTTGCAATCCTCTGGCCTCAGCCTCCCTAGTACCTGGGATTATAGGCCAGCACTTTTGCACCCAGCTGAGGAATTTCAACTAGAGAGGAGGCAGACGAGTATACCTCCAACACAGGAGGACAGAGACGGCTGCAGTGGGCTTCGAGGAAGGGGAGGCCATCTAGTGCTGCCAAGATATGAAGCAAGGGTAGAATGGAGACTCCTCGGGAGTTAGTAATGAGGTTGTTGGCAATGCTGGGTGAAGAAAGCCACTATATGGAGGACCTGGCAGTAAGAGAAGATAAGGAGGTGGCCATGGTGACTAGGGACCCCCTCATTCCAGGCACTGTGCCCTCTGAGACATGTGTGCATCCCAAAATGGTGCCACTGCCCCCTGCCCAATACCAGGAGACCCAACATCTGCCCTTTAGAGGGAGACCTTAGGACAGTCTCTGAGCCCCAGGAATGTGTGATCAGGATAACACCAGGAAATGGCAACATGAGTAAAGGGCCCAGCTAAAGTGGCCTCTCCAAGACAGTAGTCTTTCAGTCTTTCAGCTGGAATAAGATGTTTGGGAGGCCAATTCTTTCTTTCTTTCTTTTTTTTTTTTTTTGGTACCAGGGACTGAACTCAGGGACTCTTGACCACTGGGCCACATCCCCAGCCCTGTCTTGTATTTTATTTAGAGACAGGGTCTCACTGAGTTGCTTACCGCCTTGCCATTGCTGAGGCTGGCTTTGAACTCTCGATCTTCCTGCCTCAGCCTCCCAAGTGCTGGGATTACAGGCTTGCACCACTGCACCCAGCTGGGAGGCCATTTCTTAAAGAGACCACAAGATGGTCAGACTCAAGGAAAGCAGCATTTCAAGTGGGGCGTACTGAGTCAGAAGTGCCCAGGCAACAACTTAATGAGAAAGATCAGTATGAACTTGTGAATTTTTTTCACATCAAAAGGACAGGGGGTCCCGGCACAGTGGCACACGCCTGTAATCCTAGCACTTGGGAGTCTGAGGCAGGAGGATCACGAGTTCAAAGCCAGCCTCAGCAATGGCAAGGCACTTAGCAACTCAGTGAGACCCTGTCTCTAAATAAAATACAAAAAAAGGGCTGGGGATGTGACCCAGTGGTGGAGTGCGCCTGAGTTCAATCCCTGGTACCACAAAAAAAAAAAAAAAAAAGAAAGAAAGAAAGAAGGAAAAGGAGCCAGGCATGGTGGTGCACACTTGTAATCTCAGTGACTTGGTAGGCTGAGGCAGGAGGATTGAAAGTTCAAAGCCAGCCTCACCAACAGTGGGGCACTAAGCAACTCAGTAAGACCCTGTCTCTAAATAAAATACAAGAAAGTGTTTGGGGGGCTGGGGAATAGCTCAGTTGGTAGAGTGCCTGCCTCACATGCACAAGGCCCTGTGTTCAATCCCCAGCACCACAAAAAAAAAAAAAAAGGGTTGGGGATGTGGCTCAGTAGTTGAGTGCTCCTGAGTTCAACCCCCTGTACTGCCCGCCCTGCCAAATAAAAAAAAGAGAGAAGGATAAGAAGAAGAATAAGAGCTGGGGTTGTGGCTCAGCGGTAGAGCGCTCACCTAGCACGTGCATGACCTGTGTTTGATCTTCAGCACCACGTAAAAGTAAAGGCATTGTGAAATAAAGGCATTGTGTACAACTAAAGCAAATAAATAAATATTTAAAAAAAGAAGAATAAGAGGATGAGGAAGAAAAAGAGGAAGGAAGAGAAAAAACAAGAGGAGGAGGAAGGAAAGAAAAAGAAAATCAAAGAGTTGTTGAAGGTGTCCAGGGAGAGATAGTTCCCATTGGGGACTAGCAGTAGAAAGGGAGAGAAGTGTAGTTTATAGACAAACACAAGAGGATTTGCTTGTATAGCTCAGCACTTAATCATTCCTTATGATTACAAAGTAGCAAAACAGAAGATCAACACAACCACCCTCAGAAATTTCATGTCATTTTTTTTTTGTGTGTGTGTGTGTGGGTACCGGGGATTGAACTCAGGGGCACTCGACCACTGGGTCACATCCCCAGCCCTTTTTTGTATTTTATTTAGAGACAGGGTCTCACTGAGTTGCTAAGTGCCTCGCCATTGCTGAGACTAGCTTTGAACTCGCGATCCTCCTGCCTCAGCCTCCCAAAGTGCTGGGATTACAGGTGTGCGCCACCGTGCCCGGCCGAAATTTCATGTCATTTTAAAAACTTTTTGTTGCTGTTGTGAGCAGGGATTAAACTCAGGGGTTCTTAACCACTGAGTCACATCCCCAGCCCTCACCCTGTTTTGTTTTGTTTTGTTTTGTTTTTTTTAATTATTAGAGACAGGGTCTTGTTAAGTTGCTTAGGGCCTCACTAAATTGCTGAGGTTGGCTTTGAATTTGCAATCCTGCCTCTGCCTCCTAAACAGCTGTGATTACAGGCATGTACCACCATGCCCAGCTAGAAATCTGATTGTAAATGTCACCTTAGTTGGCTTTAAAAAAAAAAACTGAGTGGAAAACAAAAAAGTAAGTGAAAATCACCTATCATCCCATCACCCAGAGGTCCTGAGTACTTACACACTGGCATATTTTTGTACATATTTTTTAGTTGTATATGGACATGATACTTTTTTTTTCTTTTCTTTTTTTGGTGGTACAGGGATTGAACTCAGGGGCACTCGACCACTGGGTCACATCCCCAGTCCTTTTTTGTATTTTATTTAGAGACAGGGTCTCACTGAGTTGCTAAGTGCCTCGCCATTGCTGAGACTAGCTTTGAACTCGCGATCCTCCTGCCTCAGCCTCCCAAAGTGCTGGGATTACAGGTGTGCGCCACCGTGCCCGCCGAAATTTCATGTCATTTTAAAAACTTTTTGTTGCTGTTGTGAGCAGGGATTAAACTCAGGGGTTCTTAACCACTGAGTCACATCCCCAGCCCTCACCCTGTTTTGTTTTGTTTTGTTTTGTTTTTTTAATTATTAGAGACAGGGTCTTGTTAAGTTGCTTAGGGCCTCACTAAATTGCTGAGGTTGGCTTTGAATTTGCAATCCTGCCTCTGCCTCCTAAACAGCTGTGATTACAGGCATGTACCACCATGCCCAGCTAGAAATCTGATTGTAAATGTCACCTTAGTTGGCTTTAAAAAAAAAAAAACTGAGTGGAAAACAAAAAAGTAAGTGAAAATCACCTATCATCCCATCACCCAGAGGTCCTGAGTACTTACACACTGGCATATTTTTGTACATATTTTTTAGTTGTATATGGACATGATACTTTTTTTTTCTTTTCTTTTTTTGGTGGTACCAGGGATTGAACTCAGGGGCACTCGACCACTGGGTCACATCTCCAGTCCTTTTTTGTATTTTATTAGAGACAGGGTCTCACTGAGTTGCTAAGTGCCTCGCCATTGCTGAGGCTGGCTTTGAACTCGTGATCCTCCTGCCTCAGCCTCCCAAGTTCTGGGATTACAGGCGTGCGCCACCGTGCCCGGCTTCATTTTTTTTAATGTGGTGCTGAGGATCAAACCCAGTGCTTCACACATGCTAGGCAAGCCTCTACCACTGAGCCACAACCCCAGTCCCAACACAGGCATATTTTCCTAGGATTTCCATGCATACACTGTATAATTTACTAAATTGGTATTTTGGTTATTATAGTTTTGCACTGTTTTTCCACATACTAGATCTATTTTCATTGCGGGTACTTTGGTTGAAGTCCCTGTCGACTTGCCATGTCTGCACTGGCAGGTTTCCCCTTCACACAGCCCAGTCCAAAATGCTCCTTCTAAGAAGCAAATTGGATCGGTTCATCATCATCTGAAAAGCCCTCTTGGGTGGACCAATGGGTGTTTTTTTTTTTTTTTGTGGTACCGGGGATTGAACTCAGGGGCACTCGTCCACTGGGTCACATCCCCAGCCCTTTTTTGTATTTTATTAGAGACAGGGTCTCACTGAGTTGCTAAGTGCTTCGCCATTGCTGAGGCTGGCTTTGAACTTGCGATCCTCCTGCCTCAGCCTCCCAAGTGCTGGGATTACAGGCGTGCACACCGCACCTGGCAGGTGTGGATTAACAAAGCCACATCCCTAGGGAGGATACCAGACCGGTCATACTACCTAGTCTCTGCAAATGTCTGCGGGAATGTCATGCCACATTTCTTGGGGACCACAGGAGCTGGAAAACAGCCAGGGCAAGAACCTGGCCACCAGCCAGGATGCCTTACCGAAGACCACCAGGAAAGGTGGGGTAAGACGGATTTGCATTGGTGCACCGAGCTCAAGGGGCGGGGCTTCGTGAGGGACAGCTGATTGGCTGGGCAGCCAAAGGTGTCTTCGGGAGTGTAATCAGGGTCAGTTGGGTGGGAAGCAGTAATGCGCCCATTGGAGGCATTTGTTTGCCTGTTTGGGCAGCCAGTTTGGGAAGCTCAAGTCGCCTCCTGCTCTGATGCATGGAGTTCTGTGAGGGAACCTTAGTCTTCCAGGCCCGAGGACAGCACAGCTAGCTTGAAGGGAACAGACCACCCACCTGACGGCCTTGTTAGGGGAATGTTCGCGCAGGCCCCCTGGGATCGAGTCGTGTGCAAAAGGGCAGAGTTTTTGGAGAGAACCTCAGTCTCTGTGGCTGATGGGATCAATGAGGGTCCCCGGCAGAGCCGTCACGGCTGGAACTGACCACGCGCCAGGCTGACTCACCAGCCGGTTTGCGCAGGCGCTCGTGGGGTCAAGCATTAGGGGCGGAGTTTCAGGCAGGAACCAAATAATCACGGCATTCAGTGGAGAGGGCGAGCTGTTGGACTTGCGCTCAGAGGGTGGGGTGGAAGGCGGAGCAGCGAGGGACATGCAGGCCCCAAACGCAGGTACAAGCAACGCTGCGGGCCGTGGAGGCAACGCGGCGGGCCGTGGAGGCAACGCGGCCGGCCTTGGAGGCAACGCGGCGGGCCGTGGAGGCAACGCGGCGGGCCGTGGAGGCAACGCGGCCGGCCGTGGAGGCAACGCGGCGGGCCGTGGAGGCAACGCGATGGGCCGTGGAGGCAACGCGGCCGGCCGTGGAGGCAACGCGGCGGGCCGTGCCCGCTGCTGCTGCACCTGCAGTACTGATATAGTGGTAGCTGCTGCCCGTGGATGTTATGGTGTTGCACCAGGTTCCGGCACAGACGGAACTCCAAACAGAGGGCCTCTAATCCGACCACATATGTTGTATCCTACCCCAGGGGACAGCGGGAAACTGGCGGGGTCTGCCTGTGGCAGGGATAGAGGTAGTTTGGGGGGAAGAGAAGGGCGGAGAAGGTTGGGGGTCGTCTGGGAAAAGGAAACCAGCTATTGGGGGTATTCGGGCAGAAGGGCGGTCTGGGCATGAGGGGGGATTGCGATGAGAGCAGGGAACAAACAAGGTGAGACTATGGTGGCTTAGGACCAGGGATGACCTGAGGAGTGTGGAAGGAGGTCTGAAGGGGTTGAGACTAGGGTAGCCTGAGATGGGGTGTGCAGGGACCAAGAGGCTTGACGTACAGAGAAACCGATATTGCACGGTGCCTTTACTCAGTCTCCACCAGTGCCCTCAGGGTGCCTTTCCCGAGCCCTCTAGAAGCACAGATCGCCCATGGATCCCTGGCTCCAGATGCTGAGCCTCACCGAGGGGTGATTAACAAGCAACTTATGGTGAGGGGCAACGTCCTGGCCATGTAAGTCACAGAAGGGGCTGACAGTTAAAGGCAGGTGCCAAGTGGCTGAGTCAGCTCGACCTGGGGATACTCCATTGGAGTCATGGAGACAACAAAGTTTAGTTCTGAGGAGGAGGAAGGGTGCACTAGGCCACTCCGCCTAAGGGGTTCTGTAATAACAGGGCCCCAAAGGTGTTATGATTTAGATGTGAGATGTCCCACAAAAGCTCATGTGTGATATAATGCAAGAATATTCAGAGGTGAAATGACTACATTATGAGAGATGTGACTATTTCTGTTTAAAGTCAGCTTTTCATCACTGTGAACAAAAGACCTAACAGAAGTTTACCTTGGCTCATGGTTTCAGAGGTTCAGTCCATACTCTGCTAACTCCAGTGCTCTGCACCTGAGCTGAGGCAGGACACCATGGTAGAGGAGCATGGCAGAAAAACAGCAGCTCAGGATATGACAGCAGGAAGCAGAGAGAGAAAGAGAAAGCTCTGCTAGCCAGAGACAAAATGTAATCCCCAAAGGCACATCCCCAGTGACCCACCTCCTCCAGCCACCTCCCACCTGCCTCCAGTCGCGTCCAGTCGATCTATACTCCACTGATAAGGCACAACTCTCATAATCTAATCATTTCACCTCCGAACATTCTTGCATTGTCTCACAGATGAGATTCTGGGGGACACCACATATCCAAACCATAACACAAATATTTGGTGTAATAGATACCTGAGGAGCAGAGCAAGAAAGGCAAGGAGTCACCACCTCCAACTCACTTTTCTTTTTCCCTCACTTTTTAGCAAATGGACATCTGAAGATGCTCGCCTCCTCCGAATTTCCATCATCAACTGTCTTGAACAGCTTTCCCTGGTGTTGCGGACCATGCAGTACTATGGGCCTCCCATTCCCCGCTAAGCCTTGGCTTGGATAAGGGGTCCAGTTTAACATGACCTATTTCTAGGCAGTACATGGTTCCCTAGGACAACAATTCCAAAAGAACTTGCTACTTAAGTATGGGGGTCTAAAATTTACCTGAATTGGCCCTTTGGCACTTAAGAATCCTCTTTTTATTTTTGGTAGTGGTGCTGAGGATTGAACTCAGGGCCTTGTGCATGCTAGGCAAGCACTCTATGAACTGAGCTATATCCTCAGGCCCCCAAAGTCCTCTTTTGTTTGTTTTACATGTTTGTTAATGCAGAAAATAAAACTGAGCTAGTCATCTGCATCTGAGTTTTTTCAGCCTCTCTGCCTCCACATTTTCTTGCCTTTTGTCCTTGTGTTGGAGGGGAGGTTCTGGGATTCAGATAGTACTACAAGGTAATAGAAGACAATTTCAGAAACAGAAGATGAGCCAGGCGCAGTGCCACACGCCTATAATCCCATCAGTTCAGGAGGCTGAGACAGGAGAATCTTGAGTTCAAATCTAGCCTCAGCAACTGCAAGGCGCTAAGCAACTCTGTGAGACCCTCTCTCTTTTTTTTTTTGCTACCGGGGATTGAACTCAGGGGCACTCAACCACTGGGCCACATCCCCAGCCCTTTTCTGTATTTTATTAGAGACAGGGTCTCACTGAGTTGCTAAGTGCCTAGCCATGGCTGAGGCTGGCTTTGAACTCACGATCCTCCTGCCTTAGCCTCCCAAGTGCTGGGATTACAGGCATGCACCACCGTGCCTGGCAGTGCATACTTTTCACAAATGTAGCATTCTTTTCTGAGTTGTTTTCACATAACCTTTTCTGATTTCTAACAATTTTTCCAGAAATAACATCAAAAACATGAGATGAGCCGGGCCTGTAATCCCAGCACCATGAGATGCGTTGTAATGTAATTGTTGAACATGTGGACCATTTCCCACTCCCTCCCCCCTATTTTTTTTTCTTTTGGCACTGGGATTGAATCCAGAGACACTTTACCACGGAGCCACATCCCACAGCCCTTTTTATTTTTGGGTGGGGTGGGGGAGTACTGGGCATTGAACTGGGGACACTTGGCCACTGAGCCACATCCCCAACCATATTTGGTATTTTATTTAGAGACAGGGTCTGACTGAGTTGCTTAGCACCTTGATTTTGCTGAGGCTGGCTTTGAACTCGAAATTCTCCTGTCTCGGCCGCCCAAGCCACAGGGATTACAGGTGTGCATCACCATGCCCAGCTATTATTTATTTTTTGAGATAAGGTCTCAGTTGTTTATAGCCTAAGTTGCTGAGGATGGCCTTGAACTCCTCCTGCCTTAGCCTTCTGAGTTGCTGGGATTATAGGAGCGCACAACCACACCCAGCCCTCCATTTCCCACCATTAAGGAGTAGTGGTTTCTATGAGATTGTATATAATTAATGGTTATTCCCTTCAGAGAGGTTCCAAGAATTAGAATTACTGAGTATAATATTTACTTTTCAATTAACTGTTTAAGGCTCTCGACTTACCTTACAAATCTGCGCTCCAGAATGTGACCACCACCCACGAGAATACTGGCTGCTCACATCCTAAGTGCCACTTAACGTATGTACTGTAAGATTCACCCATTTCCCACACAGTCCTGGGAATTACAGCAGGTGCCGACAGTCACCACCACCACAATGTGGTTGGTGCTATGGATGGACTACTCGCGTCACTCTGTGGCTTTTTTTTTTTTTTTTTGTGGTACTGGGGATTGAACTCAGGGGCACTTGACCACTGGGCCACGTCCCCAGCCCTTTTTTGTATTTTATTTAGAGACAGGGTCTCACTGAGTTGCTGAGTGCCTCGCCATTGCTGAGGCTGGCTTCGAACTTGCGATCCTCCTGCTTCAGCCTCCCAAGTGCGGGGATTACAGGCGTGCACCACCACACCTGGCTTCTCTGTGGCTTTTAATCCTAAATCAGGACACAACACTCCTCTGTTCCAAAGCCTCCAGCGGGCTTCCCTCTCAGTGTGAGTCAAAGCCAAATCCTCGGGCTGGGGATATAGCTTGACCCGGAGCACCTGAATCAAAGGGGGGAAAATGGCACAGGTCCCTTATAGTGGCCTGCAAGGTCCAATGTGATCTGGCCTGTGTCTTCTCTAGCCTCCTCCCCTCCCACTGTCCTGGCTCGCTCCCATCCAGCCAGCTGGGCCCCTCACCCTTCACACAGCACTCCAGACCCACTCCTGCCTGGGGGCCTTTGCCCGTCTGTAGCTGGCTTCCCCAGCGTTCTACCTGGCTCGCCAAAGCGGCATCCCCAGTGAGGCATTCCTGGCCACCCTATTTAAAATTGCATGCTCCCCTCTCCACCACCTGCATCACTCTTCACAGGTGTGGGGGCTCAGACATGGAGGTGGGTGCTCCGGGATGGGAGTCCACGCTCCAACAGGAAGGAGCTGCCGGGTCTCTGGAGTCTGGGTGCAGCCGAATCCACGGGAGGGTTTTGAGCACGGGGGGGGGGGGGGGTCTTGCCTCACATCTTCCCAGCATCTCTCTGCCTCCCCCGCTGAGGATGAGCCCAAGGGGGCCGGGATAGAAGCAGGGAGACTGGCGCCTGGGCAAGACACGATGGCACCCTCCGTCTGGGTGGGGGCCGTGGAGGCCAGGGGAACAGAGCAGACTCTGAAGATCTCTTGATGCTGGAACCAGGGAACTTAGCCGGTGGATGGGCTGTGGCCTTGGAGCCCCTTTAATCCGCAGAAACTCTGTGCAGAGCTGCCCTTTCTCCCATCACGGGAGTCCAGCTCACCCAGACCTCAACGGGTCTACCCACCCGGCCCAGAGACAAACCCGCACGCTGACCCCATTTCCCCAGCATTTAATTAGGAAAGACCACGACTTGAACAAAGAAACTCATGCAACACCAGAGGGGAGATTTGGGGCTCTGGGACCCGAGACGGGGCCAGATTCCTCAGAGGAGGCTAGAAGACACAAAGCAGTAAGGCACTCCCGCCTCGGCCCCTCAGGGTGAGCGAGCGCACCAGGGGCGATGGGCAGGGGACACTGAGGCTGGGGGGGTCCGGGGCAAGTGCAGACAACACTGAGGAAGCGTGGCAGTAGGGCCGGGAGAAGGAGTGTTCTGGAGTCCCCAGGCCAAGGTCAGGCCTCCGCACAGGCCTCCTTGTAGTTCTCCAGGGGCTCAGATGGAACAGGGACCTGTGAGAACGTAGCCTGACTCTGGAGGGGGTCTGTGGCCTGGCTTGGCACAGCCACTCTGAAGCAGCTTCAGGTGCACTGGCCTACCCCAAGTGCTGCTGGTACCCAGGCCCTCTCCTTGGGACAGGTGTGGCAGCCACAGCAAAGATGAGGTGCCAGAGGCTAGGTAGAGGCTGGCAATGTCACAAAGGAGCCTGGACAGCCAGAACAACTCAGGGAAAGGAAGGTCAGGGAGGTTGGCAACGCTCCACGGGGACACATACTTAACAGATGGAAATCGAGGTGGAAGCAAATTTAATAAATAGGTGGTCGGGGTATAAATAGCATGGAGGGCGGGGCCATCCCAACACATGGGCAGGAGGGAGGGGGTATTGCTGCTGGGGGGGATGGCCCCATCATCCCCTCCCCGTGCAGGGCCCGAAGCAAGGCACTAATGAAGGGGCCCAGGTGTGCTGGGGGCATCTTGGCTCAGTGACCTTCCCCACAATACCTGATGTGGGGCTGTGCCCCAGACACCCAGGCTGGAGCCAGCCGCACCCCTTGATGGGGGCGGTGGACAGCTTGGCTCAGGACTCGGCAGCCCCTCCCACCCACTCCGCCCCTCAGCTGTCGCTGGACACGAGGCTGACGATCTGCTCCAGCTTCTGGCGCAGCTTGTGCTTCCGACAGGAGGCATCCCTGTCCAGGGCAGCGAGAACCTGGAGGAGAAGGGTCCCCGGATCTGGGCTCGAGGGGATGGCCCAGGGCTTCCTGTCCAAGCCCCCCACTTCCCAGCTGGGCGCTTCCCTCCTGCATGGCTCGGCCCATCCCCTCCCTGCAGCCCCTGCGGGCAGCTCACGGCTCCCACCTCTCACCTCTCCCCAAGCCCGCCGGCTCCCACCTCTCACCTCTCCCCAAGCCCGCCGGCGCACCTCGAGCCCAGCACCTTCCAAGTGCAGAGCTTCCCACTCTGCCAGCCAGCGGGCAGCCTCTCCCAAGAGTGGGCTAGACTCACTGTACCCATTGCCCCTTCCCACCGCCTTCTAGCCCCAAACCTCCTCCACCCAGACCTCCCTGGTCTAGGTCTCGGTGATCTCATCGCCAGACCCAGGGAGGGGCTGTAGCTCCATCCTCCTGCAGAGCCTGCCGCCCCCCCCCCCCGCCTGACCCTTGAGGGGGTCCTTCCTCAGGCTGCAGGACTCCTTGAGACACTAGGGTTCCCTCCCATCCTGCTGCCAGAGCCTCTTTGCTCTGATCTCTGAGTAGCCCAGGGCTCCACGCTTGGGCCACAGCCCCTCTGGACCCACTCGAACTTCCCCTGGTGAGCGCCCCCCACAGTCAGGGCTTTAAATGTCTTGTACTGGCTCACGAAGGTGCATCTGCAGCCCAGACTTTCCCCCAAACTCCAGACCTGATAGCCAGATGCCTACGTGTCTTGTCAAGTGTCTCAGCTCTCTTTGCTGTAGAACAGGACTTGGCTCAGACTCCCCAGACAATCCAGTCTACGTGGGCACCATTCCTCCTACCCACCCTGGGAGTGCTCTGAGGTTCCCCCAGGGCTTTCCCACTTTCCAAGGAAGGCCTGAGTGGGGCTGAAGAACTCCTGGTCTCTGTCCCCGAACCTATCCTAATACTGTTCCTCCCACAGTCTCTCCAGCCTCTGTTTATAGCAGTGGCGCCCAACCTGCCAATTGCTTAGGCAAAACACCCTGCAGTCCCCCTTGGCTCCTCTCTTCCTCTCCTGGCCCACATCCAATCCTTCAACCTAGAATAAATCTTGAAGTGCACAGGTTTATGCCCCACCCCTACTAACATCTCCAATTACAAAGCCCACAAGCTCTATAAATAGCTGGCCCCACCCAGTTCTATCCCCATCCCACGCCCCTCAGGCCATCCATTCCAGTGCTGAAACTGCACACCCCCCCTTTTGCTGTGCTGGGAATTGAACCCAGGCTCTCACATGTTAGGCAAATGCTCCACCACTGCCCAGCCCTTTTAATTTTGAGACAAGGCCTCACTACATTAGAGGCTGGTCTTGAATTTGTGATCCTCCTGCCTCAGCCTCCAAATAGCTGGGATTACACACACGCATCATAGCATCTGGCTCAGCCCCTTAACTTTTGCCCAGTGGGAACTCTGTGCTCTAGCCAATGGCTTCTTTTCTGTGTCCCTCAAATCCCAGGCTCCATGGAGAGTATCATCTGTGCTGACCCCTGGGTCTGGTCAGGTGAATGGGGGGCCATAAACAATCTAAACATGTGCTCTGTATCTCCTCTGTCCCATCTGCCTTGACCCCGGCTGCACCTTCAGGGCCAAGTCACTAGGGGCCTAAGGGGTGCGCAACACACCTCCTGGCGGTACTTGGTGACATAGAAGTAGAGCTCGCTGAGTGCACTTAGAACATTAAAGTCACTGGCATGGAGGCGGGACTGCTCCACCAGGTAAGCATCCATGTCTTGGTCACTGATGGAAGCCATCTTTGCAATGTCTCGGTAGTACCTGTTGGGATCCTGAGTAGGTTAATCAAGCAGATGTTACAAATTCCAAAACCCCTGCCCTTGCTGCCCAGCCAGCCTCGGGAACTTTGTTCAACAGCTGGCTCGCCTTAGACAGGCTGCCTAGGGTGGGGTAAGAGTCACCCACAGCAGTCTCCTCTTGGGGCCCACCTCTCCACCCAGCTCTTGTAGTTGGGAATGTCCTTGGCATAGAGTAGCTTGTTGGAAGGCGAGTCCTTGCCCAAGCGGTGCTCTGACGTGGAACAGGAGTCCATGAAGGTCTGGGCCACCACCGACAGGCAAGCATCCGTGATGCTGTTCTTGTGGATGTCAAACACGAACTGAGGGTTCTTGATCACATTCACCCAGAAGCGCAGGGGCAGGCTGAACAGAGGGACACATATCCAAGGCTCCAAGTGGCCCCACAGACCCCCTACCACCACTGCCTCCCTTCACACTTATTCCTGTCTGGCCAGCTCACATCTTGGCCTGAGGTCGCAAGACACACATATTTAGGGTAAATGGCATTTGAAGTTTCAGTTGGACTTTAGGCAGTGAGAAATAAGAAGAATGGCCCTTCCATCCTCAGTAGGTCTAAACTCCCTCTGCAGCTTTCACTTTTACCACTACCACCACCTGTGACAAGCCATGAGCATCACTACCCTGCACAAGGCCCCGGAGGGCAAAGGGCCCCATCCCAGAACTGGCCTCACTGCCCACATCCCACTCACCCAAAGCACCTGGCAACATCTACCTACAAACTCAGTCGCCTCCAGGCCAAGCCACCATCTTTTCCTGCCCCTGCTGGTCATCTTGCCTCCATGGGGCCTAGGTCTTGGCAAAGCTACCAGCCTCTTCCATCCACCCATTCCCCAGGGAGCCATCAGTAGCCAGCCATGGGCAGTACCAGTTGCTCTTCCAGGTGTGGCGCACATCAGGATCACTGATCTGGCGCTGGTCAGCCTGCTCATCCAGGAAGTCAAACATGTACTTGATGGCCAGGGGCAGGGCTGAGCCCCGGTGGGCGGTGCTAAACACTGTCTCAAATAGGTCATCCACAAACTTCTGCAGTGTACCCTATGGGGAACAGCGAGGACACAAGCTATGAGGGACCTAGGTCAGAATGTTCCTGAAGCCTGGCAAGTAGGCAGAAAGTCTTGGCAAAGAGAGGGGCTTTCCACCGGGTGTGCTGGTTCACAGGTGTCATCCCAATAGCTCGGGAGGCTGAGGTGGGAGGATTGCAAGGATTGCGAGTCCAAAGCCAACCTCAGCAAAAGCAAGGCCCTACGCAACTCAGCAAGACCCTGTCTCCAAATAAAATATAAAATAGGGCTGGGAATGTGGCTCAGTGATTGAGTGCCCCTGAGTTCAATCCCTGGTACCCAAAAGAAAAAAAAAAAGAGGGGCTTCCCTGCAAGACCCAACCTCAACCTTGGGTTTACAATTCTTATTCCAAAGCCCCAAGACAGTGGCAGGGCCTAGACTGAGGTGACACAGAGCAGATGCACACCTTAGTGGCCAACAGCCGCGTCAGATAGATCTCTGAGACCATCTTGCTGCCACGGTCCCCCTCTCGGTGGTCAGCGTGGTCATGATTCTTTACCAGATGCCACAGCTTGGTGCCTGTCTCCTGGTCAGGTGTGATCATGGGTGCCCGTGAGCGGAGGCTATCAGGGCTGCTAGCAGTGCGAAGCAAGCTCTCTGGAGCAGAGAACAGGTGTGACCCTTAGGCCACTGGAGCCAGTGGCCACTGCCGAACTTCTAGCCCCATCCTTTCCCAGGAGCCCAGCAGCCAGTGGGGGACTCATCTACTCTTGCTGTACAGGATGGGAAATCTGCCAAGGGCAGGACTTGGGACGGCCTCCAGGGCCAAGGCAGCTACTTGGGGCTCCCCAGGATGGCTTATGCAGCCTCAAAGGACATAGGGCCAGCAGAAGCCGCCGTGCTGAGGACACTTACCATAGCGGCTGAGGGAGCGGGTGAAGGTGAAGGAGCTGGCCATGTTACAGGCAGACACTTGTTTGGGCACGAGCGCTACTAAGGAGCCATCTGTCACCTGGAGGTCCCAGAGACAGAGAAGTACAGGAGGTCAAAGGCCACCACCCTCTGCGCCCAGACCCTTTAGTGTACATATGGGTGGCACTCAGGGCCTGTGAGGTGGGCTCATGAGCACAGGTAGAAGGGCTGGGAGAAGCTAGGACCACTGCTCCTGTGTCCTGCTAAGACTCAGGGCAGGACCCTGGCTCCCATGTGGCCCTGGGGGTGATCAGGTTCCCAGCCTCTCACCTGGTAATGGGCCAGGGAGTTGACCCTCTTCCAGTCACACTCAATCTTGGTAGTAACGTCCTCATCCTGGAGGATGATGCGGGCCATGCGGCCCTGGCGCCATTCTGTGGGCCACAGTTAGCCCTTAAGAGCATTCCCCCGAGACTCTGGGTCTACGTTCTTTCAGGGAATCAAACTCATGGGGGAGCATGGCAGCCCCCTTGGCATGTATAGGTGGGGACCATGAGGAAGTGAGGGGGCCTCACCCAGATCCATGTCCTCAGCTTTGGGGCGCTGGGAGTAGGGGATGCCCTTGTACACAGTGTCCAGCAGCTTGTCTTTGGCCTGCGTTATGCTGTCACAGTTGAGAACCTTCACTGGGACCTGGGTGCTGCCCTCACTCTCCGGGCACACACAGTGCAGGGTCTAAGGATGAAGGGGACCAGAGGAGCATCAGTCTGGAGCGAGGCCTCTCCCCATGCCCACATCTCCTGCCCACCTGTCCCTGTGCTCCTCACCAGTGTCTTATAGTCAATCTGCTGTCGGATGAGCTTGTCCTCGCTCAGAGAGTAGCGGGCCTCGCCCGTGATGGCGTCAATGGGCCCCTTCTCCATCTGCTGCTTGATGGCACAGTAGAGCAGGAAGAGTGGCTCCCCGGCGCACTCCTGCAGTTGGAGTTAGGTGCTTGCTGCCTGCCTAACAGCCAGGTGTCCCCCAGCAGTCCCTCCCCTGCTGCCCAGTCCACCGAGCACACCTTTAGAAACTTATGCAGCAGAAATGTGAACCAGTTGGTAAGCATCTTCTCAGCCACCGACTCTGTCCTAGGGCAGGAGAAGAGTGCTCAGGGCCTGGCCTGGTAAGGGGAGGGCCCTGACAGGGAGCAGGGCCAAGTGTGCAGCCTAGACATGAATGGGGCCAGCCAGGGGCGAGCTGGGGGTGGAACCAGACACGACAGTACAAACCTGCGCAGCAGCAGCTTTGGGTGGTTCTTGCTCTCGAGGTTTTTCTCTATGAGGTCCGCGAGCAGTTGCTTGAGCAGCCCAGTGGCATAGTCAAGCCGGCTCTGCAGGGCCACCATGGTGAGTGAGGCCACAGTGCCACGGTCACGCATGGAAAAGCTGCTCTGGGCCTCCAGCGTGTGGATGAAGGTGAGCACGAAGGCGCGGTTGTGCAGCAGCTGCCCAAAGAGGCGCAGAGCCTTCTCGACATTTGGGGGGGTCTGTGCGGAACAGGGGGTCTCAGAGGGTAGGGGTGGCCCTGGGGGAAAAAAGGCAAGGGCAGGCTAGGGGTGGCTCACATCCAACTCCTTAAGCACTGGGTGGGCCTCAATGCCTGGGAAGAGCACACGCACGGCGTAGGTCCGATAGTCCAGGAAAGGGATCTGCACCCCGTCCATGTGGTTGGTCAGCTCATTGATGTCTGTCTGTAGCTCTGCGAAAGCTGGAGGAAGGTAGGACAAAGGAGTGAGCTGAGTAGGCAAAGGGGCCCCAGCTCCCACAGCCTGCGCCACGCCCCTGCCTCAGGCACCTTCCTTGCACTCCAGGGCCACGCGGGACTCCAGGTTGTCCATCTGCAGCTGGAGCCGCTTAAGCGTGCGGTCTGCGTCCTGAGTCTTGCGCTTGTAGGCGACCAGCACGGCAGCGATGGCCAGGAGCAGGAGCCCACCCCCTACTGCCAGCCCCACCATGGCTGGCAGGGTCAGTGCCCGCTCAGCCGTGATGTGCAGGGTACCCAGCCAGAACTCCAGGCCACCCACCAGCACCTGTGGGGACAGGTCCAGGGTGAGCCGACCCCCCACCCCCTCCGGACTGCCCTGGTGACCCCCATCTCCCACCCACCATGACAGGCTGCCGGCCTATCTGGCTGGGCGAGTCACACAGAAGTTGTGTGTCTGAGACGGTGAGTGCGCAAGGCTGGCCTCCGATGAGCACCGTGTAGTTGAGGCGGGAGCTGCCGGCCGCTGCCGGGATCAGGTTCTTGCCCTGGGGTGGAGGACTCAGTCGGCCCAGGGCTCTCCAGGCCCCCCCACCCCCGCTCCTTTCTCTCCCCACCCTCCCTGCCCCCACTACCTTTAGCACAACGTGAGAGCCCGGTTTGACATCCAGGACACCAGAGGGCCCGAGCGGCTCAAAGCTGGGGTCGGGATAGTAGGTGAAGGCGGAGCGGTTGAGGGAGCGCGCCGTCTGCACGTGGTCCAGCACGAAGCCGAACTCGTCGGGGTGCTCGCCTTGGGCCTGGGGCTGGGGCCGCCCAAGGAAGATGCCGGGGGCCTTGCACACCATGGCAGTGTCATTGATCACCTGGCACGTCTGTGGGAACATGGGTGGCAGCCTGGTACCGGAAGCCATGAGCAGCAGAGGCACAGCAGGTCAAAGGCAGCTGGTACTCACGTTGGTGGTCTCAATGCCGCGGTACTTGGCCCGAACCCGGGGCTCCTGGATGGTCAGCAGGTGGGTCCCACTCACAGTGATGGCAGTGCTTCCACTGGGACGGGGGGAAGGGACCTCAGGCTCCCTCCCCACTCAGCCCTGGTGACTTCTCAAGGCTGCCATGAGAGCCCAGGGCCTCCCTGACCCTGGAACACCCGGCAGGTTCCAGGTGCTGTGTCCTCAGTACAACTCCACCCCTCCACCAGGGAGGCTCGGGCTCAAAAGGAGACATCCTTTGATGGCCAAGGCCCCACTAACCAGGTAAGGCCCTAGGGAAGAAGCTCAGGGACCAACCCAGTGTCTGACCCCATCCTCCCCAGAGTCTTACTTAATGATGCTCCAGGTGGGCTCAAGACGAGTGACGGTGGGGTCCTGAGTGTAGGTATAGATGACTCCAGGGCTAGAGATGTTGGCTCGGTCAATGGCAAGGGTGATGGGGGCCTGGCTGGGGCCCAGGGTGGAGACAGGCGAAATACATACGATGGCCTCAGCATCTCTTCTATATGGGCAAGCAGGGTGCTTGAAGCAGGTGACTGGGGGCCTTCAGATGCCCTGCCCCACAGTCCCCCTCCAATCTCAGCCCACCTCACGGCACTGGCACTCGCCATCTCTCAGGGTCACTGTGACTCTGCTGCCGGCATCCAGAGAGCTGCCAGAGATGGTGAGCCGCGTGCCCCCTGAAGCTGGGCCCCGAGCAGGACTTACACGGTCAAACATTGGGGTCTGGGGAAGAAGCGGCCCTGAGGGGAGGGAGGAGCCAGCCCGGTGCGGGGGCTGTTCTGCGTCCCCCTTGGGTGGGGGACGGGGAAGAGCTGGGAGGGGAGGGCTAGTGGGCCACGCACCACAAAGCTGTAGAGCTGTCCGGACTGTGTGCGGAAGTCAGCAGAACAGTCGCCCACACAGAGCTCAGCGGGCCCTGGCTGCGGGCTGGGCACCAGCGACTCCTCCATCTCACACACGATCCTAGAGGTCAGGGAAGGTCAGGGCCCGCTGTGGCAGACAGGGGCAGGGCACCCATGTGGCCACACTCACCTCTCAGCACTGACGTACTCAGTGGGGATGGAGTTGCAGCGCACGCCAGCCACTCGCAGGACCACCTCTCTGGAGGCAAGGCCCAGGTTCTCACCCACGATGGTGACCCGGGTGCCTCCCTCCTTGGGCCCCATGAGCGGGTGGATCTGTAGTGTGGAAAGGCAGGGGTCAGCAGACTCACAGGTGCCCGGCAGGAGGCGTATGACTGACGGAGGAGGCTGACCTGGGTGATGCGTGGGTGGCTGCACCGGGTGCCCTTCTGGCTTGGGTGCATCCAGTTGGTCTTGGGGGCTGGGCAATGGGCCCGTAGCTGGCACCTGTTCTCTGAGATGCACCAGCCACAGTTGAAGCGGGGGTCAGCCTTGAGGCAGAGGCCGCAGTTGGGCCGCTGAGCCCAGCACTTGTACAGGAGGGCTGTGAACACAGGGGCGCTGCTGACAGACGGGCAATGGCAGAGAAGCCGTGAGCACCAGGGCCCACAGACCTGCCCTCCTCAGTGCCATCCCTGCCCTGGAGGTAGGCAGGCTCTTCAGTACCATGTCACCCCTCACCTCGGAAGCTGGGAGGTTTGTCAATGGGGAAATCTCCATCCCAGACGACAGAGAAGTCCAGCTCAATGTCACCATACTCATCACCGTCATAAGAGTACTGGGGAAATCAGACCCATGTGACCCCAGATGAGAAAAGCAGACCCTCCCCCAAAACTCTTGCCAACCACCCCCTCCTCAACTCAGGAACCCCAGCAGGAAACTCAAAAGTCCCCCTGCCAAGGCCACCCGAGGCTTCCAGAGCAGCACGCTGGCTGTGGACAGGAACCACCCGTCCTCAGCTTGCACTTGGGAGGAAAGGTCCTCGCAGGGTCTTTCTTTTAATTTTTTTTTTCAGTTGTACATGGACACAACAGCTTCATTTTATTGATTTATTTGTACGTGGTGCTGAGGATCGAACCCAGCACCTCGCACGTGCGAGGCGAGCGCTCTACCGCTGAGCCCCGCCCCCAGCGCCCCAGCAGGGTCTTACCGAGGCATTCTGACACTGCACACTGCTGCTATTGAAGCGCACGGCTGGCACGCGCTGCTGCCGCCCCTGCACCCGGACCACGCACTCGTAATTCTTCTGGCCTGACTGGGGCTGTGGCAGGTTCTTAGCCCGCAGGGTGAGAGGCTGCATGACACCCACGGGGATCAGAAGGTCCCCACGAGGCAAGATCTCAGGGCAGCCCTGGGAGGAAAGCACCTGTCAGTGGCACCCTGGGCCTCTACCTTTGTCCAGGCCCAAAGAAACTAAAGAGATCAAATGCAGAAAAGCCAACGGCCACTGGGAAGCCCAGCCCCCTCACACAACACATGGCACCCGCCTCACCTCGGGGCTGTGGACCCTGCCCTCCTGGAAGGAGCACTCGTGGGGGTGGCTGGTACACACGTGGCGGTACTTACACCAGTGGCAGGGATAGGGGCTGCCAACACAGGACATGCACCTAGGGGCAGGGAAGAGCTTCAGAAACAGCAGAGAAGGCCATGCCACCCTGCACCACCTTCTCACAGGACACACTGGGAGATAAAGGAAGAACACAGCCAGGCCCCAAAGGCCCACACCTCACATTAGCAGCAAGGACACATGGGGACAGGGATCAAGAAGGCCTGACAGCTATAGTCCCTGAGGCCCCCATAAAGAGCCCCCCTGCAAGTCTTGCCTATCCCAGAGCCCTCTTTAGTCCCCAGGGCCCAGTCCCCTAGGCCAGGTACTCACGATTGGAGGACGCTGCAGTTGTAGAAGACAAAATCAGCCCCAGCAAACCTCACGCCAGTCTCCTTGGAGAGCAGCTGCAGCTGCACGGTGCGCGTGGCCCCTGTGGCAAGCCCAGGGGCCACCATCAACTAGCCAGGGGCAACTAGCCACCCTGCCCCACCCCATGCCAAGCAGCCCCAACCCACTGACCGTGCCCCCTGGTAAGAGCCTGGAGCTCCTGGAGGGAGGGTGAGGGGCAGAGCAGCTCGCCAGAGGGCAACAGGACAGCCTCGCTTTCCGTCACCTCCTCGAAGGCACAGCTCACACCCGCACTGAGGTCTGGCACGTTGCGCATGGCTACGGTCAGCTGGGGAAGGCAGAGGGCTCAGAGCAGGGTGCAGCCCCCCAGTTCAGCACACATGGGCCCAAGCACCCTCCATGCCACTCACCTGCACCCCAGGTGATGTCACTGACACATTGTTGGGCCTGACTCGCACCTGTACACACCTGCTCAGCTCCTCTGCAAAGCCATGTGGGGCAGAGGCACCAGGACAAGCCCCTTCACGGCAGCACCTGCATGGGGACAGGCCAGAGCTGGTCCTACCACTGCCCCAAGAGGGGTGCAGTAAGAA
This sequence comes from Tamias sibiricus, assembly GCA_025594165.1. Taxonomy (NCBI): domain Eukaryota; kingdom Metazoa; phylum Chordata; class Mammalia; order Rodentia; family Sciuridae; genus Tamias; species Tamias sibiricus. The sequence continues at coordinate 143,177,957 of CM046667.1, read as the reverse complement.
ACTGGGGGAACAGGAGGAAGACTGCCCAGCTCACAGTGCCAGGCAACAGTGTGCCTCAGCCTCGTCCCCTGGGATCCAAAGGACGTCACTCAGGGTGAAGGTTGCACTCATTAGCTGAAGAAAGTGGAGGAGGGAGGGTAGGGAAGCTGCTAGGGCACAGCTAGGGAGAAGCCTCCCCCAGAGCACAGCCCCAGCAAACCCACCACGCTGCCACCCTGCACCTGCTGCCCTCACCTGTGCTGCAGCACACACCAACCGCAGTGCGGGTCCCCCGAGCCCAGGCAGGCTGCACAGCTCAGGTACTGCTCACATGTCTCCACCGGAAGCTGGCTCACCTGAGGACAGCCGCGTCAGCACCCAGCCCACCCCTACCCCCCCACCCACCACCACCCACCGTGGGCCCACCTGCTTCTCACTCAGGAGGTAGATGTGCCGATAGTCGGGGCTGAAGAGCAGATCTCGAAGTATGGGGCTGCCATCTACCACAGGGACTGTCTCATATAGATAGGCATCCTGGGAGCCATCAACCCGTACCTGAGCCACAAGAACAAAGCAAAATGACAAGCCGGCCGGATGCCACTGCAGTCCCCTGCACCCAGGGCACCCTCTGCTTGAACCAGGAGTTTCTATGTTGTGGCTGAGCTGAAGCCAGGGCCTGCTCCAGCTCAGTGCTTGGCCTGTAGGCCTGTGGCTCCCAGGGCCAAAACCCCAGGTCAGGGAAAGCAGGGTGAAGAGACTGCTCCCAGAGTCAGCCAGAAAATGCACGCAGGAGACAGAAAGGTCTGGTGGATGGGGGAGTAGAGATGATAGCCAAATAGTATGGCATTTTTTCAGGACAATGGAAATGTCCTGGAATGAGACACTGGCTGCACAACTCTGCAAATATGCTAAAAACCACAGAATTGTATGCTTTAAAGGGGTGAATCATATGGTTTGTGAATTATATAGTTCAATAAAGTCATTACAGCAGGGTGTGGCAGTGCAACCTGCAATCCCAGTGACTCAGGAGGCTAAGGCAGGAGAATTGTAAATTCAAGGCCAACCTGGGTAATACAGAGACCCCCATCTCAAAATAATAAATAACAAGGGCTGGGGATGCCAGGCATGGTAGTGCACACCTGTAATCCCAGTGACTCAGGAGGCCGAGACAGGAGGATCGCAAGTTCGAGGTCAACCTCAGCAACTTAGCAAGACCCTCAGCAACTTAGTGAGACCCTGTCTCAAAATAAAAAATAAAAGGACTGGGGGTGTGGCTCAGTGGTAAAGCACCCCTGGTTCAATCCCCAGTACCAGAGGGGGGGGGGAGAAGGGGGCTGGGGATATAGCTCAGTGATAGAGCACCCCTATCCCCAGTACTGCAAAATAAAAGGGGGGTCCCAGCAGTTAAGCAGCCCCAGTGCCCATGAGGAAAAGAATGTGGGGTTGGGAATGAGGGATCTAGAAAAACCGTTTCCAGGAAGGCAATGTCTCAGGTGAGAACAAAAGGATGAGGCAGTGTTAGGAAGGAAGAGAGCAGGAGGCCTGTGGGGCAGGAGACTGCAGCGACGGCAACTAAGCCTCAGCCCCTGCTCTCCTGGCAGGGTGAGGGAGGCCCCACGATAGATGTGATCTCTGTGCTCAGAGCCACAGGAATCTGGCAATTCAGGCCAGAGCGGGAGCTGGCACTAGTGAGAATGGGTGGTTGAGGGATCATCCAAAACACAGGGCTGGGCTTCTGGGGCTAGTAACCGTGCCCTATCCAGGGTCTCCCAGGGCTCACCTCTGCATTCCCACCCATACCTCTTGTCCCAGAGCCGAGAGACTCCCCCAGCCCCACATGCCAAGGGTTCCAGGGCCCACCTTCTTCAGACTGCCGCTGCGTGTGCCAATGAAGACCACAGAGTGCTGGTGGTAGGTGTAGGCAGCCACACTGGCCATACCATCAGTGCTGTCAGCCAGCAGGGGCAGCCCCTCAATCACATTCAGGCCGCCCAATGGCTGGTTCAACACCAACCCACAAAAGTTTCCATTGATCTGCATGGGCTGGTGAAACAGGAGGGGCGCGTGAAAGTGCAGTCTGGACAGAGGGCATCAGATCTCATGTCCTGCCAGGACACAGGATCTGGAAGTCAATGCTCTCCAGCCAGGTCCCCAGAGGAAATTGGGGACTGAGGAGGAAGAACATGGAGGGGAGAAGCCTGGGCCTGCAAGAGAGGGACAGGCAGCTGGTCATAGTGGTACACGCCTATAATCTCAGCAACTTGGGAGGCTGAGGGAGGAAGATTACAAGTTTGAGGCCAGGGTCAGGAGCTGAGGAAGACCCTGTCTGAAAATAAAATGAGCTGGGGAGATAGCTCAGTGGTAGATCACCATGGGTTCAATCCCTAATACCACACACAGAAAAAGAGGGGGGCAGGCTGGGAGACTGTCACTGACTCAAGAAGGAACAAGGATGAACAAGCTAGGAACGGATGGAGGAGCAGGAAGAAGAAGGTGGTAGTCTATGAGTAGAGGACATCCAGCAAAAGAGTGGCAGCGAGGAGTGCACAAAGAAGAGAGAGGGTAGGGCTCTACAGAAGGAAGAAATGGGGGTCAGGAATGAGGCGGCACTCCCAGAAATTGGGCAGGCCCGCAGAGTTGCCCAGCCCAGCCTGGGAACACTGTGGGGTGGGCAAGGAGCTCACGGTGTTGATGCAGGGCAGCTCCTTGTTCAGCAGCCAGGGCAGGGCCAGCGTGCCCTCCCCACGATAGCAGGACTGGATGCGGCGCCGGATATGGGCATTGATGTTGCGGAGGGTAAAGAGGCAGAGGATGGTCTGCCGAGGTGGGCTGGCCCTGTTTTTCTGGCCCTGGGAGAAGATGGTGAAGAGGACATCCTCGTCAGCGGGCACACCCAGGGCCTGGGCCAGCAGCAAGCCAGGTTTGGCCAGGTGGGCGCTCTGCACCAAGCGGTACTCCACGCCACGCCAGGAGCAGCCAATGGGGAACTCCACATACGAGTAGAACTCCGAGTCCCCTGCGCACATGCGCACGATCTTGGATGTGAAGAACTTCTCGCCTGCCGTGTCCAGCAGAGTCTGCTGGGTGTCCAGCTGCAGTGTCAAGAAGTACACGAAGGAGGCGCTAACGAAGCCATATACGTAGTAGATGTCAAAGGCGGGGTACAAGGACAGTGTGTCTGAGGGGATCTTGATCTGAGAAGAGACAAACTCGTCCTGGTACACCTGGGGAGCAGAGCAAAGTACAAGCATGAGATGAGGCCCAGGCCCACTACCCACCCCACCCACACCTTCCAGCCCTGCTCCAACAACACCATCCACCAGGGGCCTCCCTCATGATCCCCCACCTGCCCTGCCTGGACAATCACAGGAACCCAGGCCCGAAAGGCCACAGAGGGAGGGGTAACTAGTTTCTCCATAGACGGGACCCCCACAGCAGGCTCAGGCTGTCCTCCCTTCCTCAGCAGCTTGTCTGCATCTCTCTGACAGTGAGTGGTCAAAAATTCCCCTCCTGGACTAAGGGCTCTCTCAAGAACCAGGACTGAGTGAAGGAGAGAACAGGCACTGGGATCATGAGAGGAGGGCAAGGAGGACCGACTGGACAGGCACGGTTCACTTACCAGGCTGAACATGTCAGCACTGTCCTCGTCGCCAATGAGCTTGCGGGAGCTCAAGGTGGGAAAGTACTCCGACTTGCCATCCACAGCAGTGCCCACGAACAGCTTGCTGGGCCCCTGGCCCTGCTCCACGATGACACCAGCCATGGAGTCAGGCTCCTGGGCCCCCGACAGGTAGTGCTCTTTGCGGTGGTGAGGCTCGCCCAGCTTGAAAAGGTCATCCAGGCGAAGGAACTGGCAGATGCCCTGCCAGATGCTGCCACAGGCCACTAGGCGACGGGCTGCATAGTCTATGAGCAGCAGCTTGTTCACATTGTCCATGGGCACCAGGCGGTGGGCACACACACGCATGCTTGGGGGTGGGTAGCAGCGAGCATTGTCCTCAACAGGCCCAGTGACGTGGGCCCGCAACTCAGTCAGGTTGGGGGCCAACTTGAAGACCCGGTTCACTGCACCCACAAAAACCTCCCCGGTCACTCGGTGCACAGCCAGGTGGGTGAGTGTGGTGTCTGTCACCACAAAGGCACGGAAAGGCCTGCTGCTGCCCAGACCCTCCCCCATGGTGAGGAAGAGCAGCAGCAGGAGGCAAACAGTGGGCATGGCCAGCAGCTGTGCCGGGGACAGGCCTGAGGAGAGATGGCAAATGGGAGTCAGAGGCCCAGGCTGCCTGCCTTCCTCCTGGCCTGCCTGGCCCAGGGCCACAGGGGACCAGGGCCGCTCACCCACCACCATGCCAGAACCCCAGATGGTGACCACGGCTGGGAAAGAGGAGGGGCCTCCAGCAGGGCACAACAGTGAGCAGCAGCACAGGCAGGCTTGGGGGCAATCAATCATTCCCCACCCCCCACCCCACTCCCCCGCTGGAAAGGAGCCAGGAGGCCTTGCCTCAGCTGGGCCACACCCAAGGGGCAGCACAGTCAGAGGCTTGGGAAGACAGGGTGGGAGGCCCTCCTGGAACTGAGACCACATCCCAGAGCTGAGGGCAGCCACCCCATAGCAAAGCAACTGCGGGGAAGCCCCAGGCCCCACATAGCCCACACCTGAGCTGGGAAAAGGGAAACACAAGGAGAGAATGATCACAAGCTGGGGGAAGGGGGAGGGATGCTACCCCAGAATAGCACTGCCACCAGGAGCCTCTGGGTAATGAAGGCCTGAGGCTGGCTTTAGAGCCGCCACAACTCCTGCTCCTGGCCCCAGATGCCTCCTTCTCCCACCCCAGGGCCTCAGCTGGCTGTCCAGGAGCCTGTTGTCTGGCCTCCTCGCTGCAACACAAAGCAAGTCTCGTCCGTCCCCATAGCCACGCGCCGAGACAGACATTAAGTCAAGCTTTGCTCAGGCACAGCCAAACTGATGCCCAGGCTGCCCTGCATGGCTCTCCCTGCAGATCCAGAGGTTAGCTGAGAAAGGAGAGGTACAGGGGGCTCAAACCCACCCTTGACAGTCCTGGGAGACTTCTGGATGGGAAGCAATATCCCCAAATGCAGTTGAGGCCTTGGGGAGATGGGGCCGGGGCCATAGGGCCACTGCCAGGACTGGCACTTCACCCCCAGGCCACACCCAGCCAGTCCCAGGCCGAAAAGACAGCAAAGCAGTGTAGTGGTCGCCAGAGGGGCAGAGCGCAGTGCTTCTCTCCCAGGGCCCAATCCTCAAGGGAGACAGGGGCACCCAGCATGGAGGGTGCAGGAAGCCAAACCAAGGAGGCACCGGAGAGAGAAAGGGAAAACTGCATTTGCTACAACAAGGAGCAGGCCCAGCTTGAAACTGCAAAGTTTCAGATCCCATTGATCATCTCTCTGGGGTTCTTTTGTCAGGTTTGCATCCAGGACCCCTAATGCAACAGCCAGAGAAGAAAGGAAGGCAAAAGAGAGACTGCATCTGCCCTCACCTCCTCTGAACCCTGTAGCAACACAAGTCTAGAACGGGCCCCAGAAAGGCGGGGAAGGAGTCCTAGAGAGGCAGGATTTGCAGCCCAAGACCCCGCCCCAGCCCCCACCTGTAAGTGGCAACCTAGGGCATCACAGGTACCCAACCCCTCTGTTGTAGCCCAGCCAGCTGAGAGCCCGATGATGGGGATAGCCGCACGCAGAGACGCGGGTCCCGCGCCCGCTCCCCAGTGCCCACAACCGCGTTCTCCCAGCTAGGCCAGCCCCCTCCAGGAGCACCCCTCAGCGGATCCACGAAGCCCCCAGTCGGTGGAGGTGCTGCAGCAATGCTCACAAGGCCGCCGCTCGGCTACAAAGCCTCTAGCGGGCAAGGGGGGTGGGTTCAGGCTGGCTGTCCCTACCCGCTCCAAAGGCAGGGGCAGGGCCTGACCCCCGAAAGGCCGAGCACGACCCCCAGACTGCCCGAACCCCTGGCCACCGAGAAGGCTGTCCCTGCACGGGCGACGGGGATGGCGGCCACCTACCTATCCCTCCGCCGTCGCTGGCTCCGGGTGGCCGCCCGCTGGCCACGTGGACGCGCCCCGTGTGCCACAGCAGCCCCGTTCGCGCGCCCCCACCGCCTCGCCCCGCGCCGGGAGCGCACAGCCGCCGCCCACACACTGGGCCGGCCCTCGGCCGCGGGGCCTTTTAAACCCGGACTGTACCACCGCGCCGGGCGGGGGCGGCCTGGGAGGGCCGGCCAAGCTCCGGGAGCAGAGGGGCGCGTGGGAGGCGGGCCGCTCCTCCCTAGGGCTGGGCGCCCCGAAGCGCAGCGCCGGCCCCCAGTCACCCGCCGGAGACGCGGCCCCGAGAGCCGACCCCCTTCATTCAATGGCCACGTCCGCGACGCGCGCCTTCCAGCACCCCTCCTCCTCGCCTCCTGCCTCGGGCAACCTGGAACCCGCGCGTGCCCGCGCCACACCCCCTCGGCTCTGGAGCGCGCCCGCCCCACCCGGGCGATGGGGACCGCGCCCTGGGCCACCTGCTGCGGTTGCTAGGTCTCCCTTGTCCTGGCCGGTCAGGGGCACACCAGTGGTGGACTTGTGGTCCTAGCTCGGTGCTCCCCTGACGGTCACAGCCCAGAGGACCTGTGGCTAATAACACGCAAATGACCAGCACGGGGACTCTAGGCTTATAGCCTCTTAAACCTGGCTCCTCCAGCCAGCCACCACGACCTTGAATGGGACAGGGGGTATTCCCTTGCTTTCCTTTTCCTTTTCTCTTTAAGCAGCTTTATTGAGACAGGATTCACCTATCATACAAGTCACTCGTTAATTGTATACAATTCAGTGGCTTTCAGTATATTCACAGAGTTGTGCAACTGTCACCACTATATAGTTCCAGAATATTTTTATCAACGACAGAAAGAAATCCCATACCCTAAAGAAGTCACTCCCCCTTCCCCTTCTGCAAGCCTGGCAACCACTAGTCTACTTTCTGACTATGGACTTGCCTCTTCTGCACATCTCAGATAAATGAAATTATACAATATGAATATGTCTGAGTTCTTTTTGTGTGTGTGTGATACCGGGGATTGAACTCAGGGGCACTTGACCACTGGGCCACATCCCCAGCCCTTTTTTGTATTTTATTAGAGACAGGGTCTCACTGAGTTGCCAAGTGCCTCGCCACTGCTGAGGCGGGCTTTGAACTCGAGATCCTCCTGCCTCAGCCTCCCAAGTGCTGGGATTACAGGCATGCTCCACCACACCTGGCTTGTTTTATTTTTTGTTTGTTTGTTTTTGTTTTTTTGTACCAGGGACTGAACTCAGGGGCACTCAATCACTGAGCTACATCCCTAGCCCAATTTTGTATTTTATTTAGAGTCAGTGTCTCACTAAATTTCTTAGAGCCTTACTAAGTTGCTTAGGCTGGCTTTGAACTCATGATCCTCCTGCCTCAGCCTCCTGAGCCACTGAGTTTACAGGCATGTGCCACCACACCCAGCAATATTTTAATATTTTATTTTGAGACAGAGTCTTGTTAAATTGCTCAGGTTACCCTTCAACTTGTGATCCTCCTGGTTCATCTTCCCAAGTTGCTGGGACTAACACATCAGCCTGGGAAAGTACTTTGTAGCTGTGGTCAACATCTATAGTCTGGCCATTCTCTGCTCTGAGATGTCCCACTATCTCTGGAGAGTGTTCTTTGTTTGAGCCTTAGTATACTTTCACACATAATAAAATTCTCTTGGGGCTGGGATTGTGGCTCAGCGGTAGAGCGCTTGCCTAGCACGTGCGCGGCCTGGGTTCGATCCTCAGCACCACGTAAACATAAAATGCATTGTGTACAACTAAAGCCAATAAATAAATAAATATTTTAAAAAATTCTCTTGTAGGCTGTGTGCGGTGGCACACGCCTGTAATCCCAGCATTTGGGAGGCTGAGGCTGGAGGATCACGAGTTCAAAACCAGCCTTAGCAATGGCGAGGCACTTAGCAATTCAGCGAGACCCTGTCTCTAATAAAATACAAAAAAAGGGCTGGGGATGTGGCCCAGTGGTCGAGTGCCCCTGAGTTCAATCCCCGGTATCACACACAAAAAAATTCTCTTATAGCCAGTCTGGGCATGGTGGTGCGTGCCTGTAATCCCAGTAACTTGGGAACGTGAGGAAGAAGGATAGCAAGTTTGAGGCCAGGCTCAGCAACCTAGTGAGGCCCTAAGTAACTTAGTGAGACCCTGTCTCAAAATTAAAAAAAAAAAAAGGGCTGAGGATGTGGCTCAGTGGTAAAGTACCCCTGGTTCAATCCTCAATACCAAAAAGAAATAAATGAATAGACTCTTGCTTGGGGAAAAACATCAGTTAATCACTTGACTTTATTTATTTATTTAGTACTGAAGATTGACCCTAGAGATGCTCTACCACTGAGCTATAACCCCAGCCCTTTTTTATTTTTTTGAGGCAAGGTCTCACTAAGTTTTACCCAGGCTGGCCTCAACATGCCATCCTCCTGCCTGCCTTTGTGGCCAAAAGAGCTTGGCCACAAAAGTTATTTTGAGACAGAGTTGCCCTAAGGCTGACTTTGAACTTGTAATCTTCCTGCCTCAGTCTCCAGAGTTGCTGAAACTTGCGCCACTGTAGCTGGCAAGTCCCTCCTCTTAATATCAGCACAATGGCAATTAAATTTCAACATGAATTTTGAAGGGGACATTCAAACAAGAGCAGTCTTCTTTAACTTCTTTCAACAATGTTTTGTAGTTTTCAGTGTACAAGTCCTGAAGGTTTTGTGAGTGTGTACACACACACACACACACACACACACACACACATATATATATTTGTGCTTGTTTTATGGAATTGATTCCTAAGCATTTTGTTCTTTTTGACACTCTTGTAAATGGAATTGTTGTCTTAAATTCATTTTGGATGGTTTATTGCTAGTGTATAAAAACATATTTGAGGGGCTGGGATCGTGGCTCAGCGGTAGAGCACTCGCCTAGCATGTGTGCAGCCCAGGTTCAATTCTCAGCACCACATAAAAATAAACACATTGTGTACAACTAAAGCAAATAAAGAAATATTTTTTAAAAAACACAATTGATTTTTTAAGTTTTTATTTTACTTGCTTATGTATTTATTTTTGGTACTGGGTGTTGAACCCAGGGGCACTTTACCACTGAGCTATATATCCCCAGTCCTATTTATTTATTTATTTATTTAGAGGCAGGATCTCACTAAGTTGCTTAGGGTCTCACTAAGTTGCTGAGGCTGGCTTCAAATTTATAATCCTCTGGCCTCAGCCTCCAAAGTCACTGGGATTACAAGCATGTTCCACCACACTGAGATGAGATAATTTTTATATGATGATCTTTTATCCTGAAACTTTGTTGAACTTGCTTATTTGCTATAATAGTCTTTTAGAGGGTTCCTTAAAATTTTCTATACACAAGATCATGTCATCTGAGAATACAGATAGTTTGATTTCTTCCTTTCTGATCTGTATGCCTTTTATTTCCTTTGTTGCCTAATTGCTCTGGCTAAGGTCCAATGTTGGATAGAAGTGGTTGCTTTTCTTTTTTTTTACTTGTATATTTTGAAATTATTTCTGTTTCACTTGACTAATTTCTATCCTGGTTGAGGGTATATTTCCCTGTTTCTTTGCATGTGTGGTGATTTTTCTTACATTCTATACAGTATGACTGTTATGTAGTTCAGTATTTGGATTTGGTTGTCTTTCTTGAAAACAGTATTGGACTCTGGCAGACAGTTAAGGTAGGTGTTAATCAGCTTGATCCTCTCAAGGCCTGTTTTTAGGCTTTGTTAGGACAGGTCTAGGGAACCCTCAGTTCTAGAGTCACTATAACCTATTCCTAAGGTGTGACCCTTCTGGATTTCCACTGACTGATTTCCCAGATTTTCATCCTATGCATATGCAATTTAGTCAGCCTGAAATCCAAGGGGGCACCTATGCAGAGGTTTATATCGAATATGCAGGAGTTATTTTGGGGTAATTACACAGGAGTAGAATTGCTTGGTCATGAACTCTGTGACCATTCAGCATTCTCATGTAACTATCACAAGGGCAAAATACTAACACCCACCCTGTCACATCCTGTTTCTCAGTCATGTCTTTTATATCTCATCCATTTGCTCAAACAGGAAGCCTAAGTGTTACCTCTCAATCTCTTGGTGATCTCATCCAGTTCCAGAGCCTCAAATAAGGTCAATCTTAACAACTCTTAAATTTCGTTCTCCAGCTTCTGAAGCTCTCTTGGGGACCCTAGGTTCATAGATTTGAGTCCCTGACTGACAGCCCCACTGGAATAGCTAATAGGAATGTCAACACAATGTCTGCCAATAGTTACTTGTTCACTCTCAACTTGCTTCTTGTTACAGGTCCCCCAAATTAGTAGATTCCTCCTCTTGCTCAGGCAAAACCTTGGAATTGTCCTTCACTCCTCTTTTCTCTCAACACCATATCCTATCTGTCAGCAAATCTTGTGGCTTTCCCCCAAAATCTACCCAGAAAGTGACCTTTTTCTCCAGCCTGTCTAAGCCACCAGCCTCTCACATCATTACTTCCTTTGTAACATTGAACTGCAGAAGACCTTAATTATTACCTAAAACCCAGAAGCAAATGACAGAAATACAGTTGGTAGATGAAGTCTACATTTTAAACCTGTGAAGAGAAATACAAATTAAAAGCACAACAGCCAGGTGCTGTGGCATACGCCTGTAATCCCAGTACTTGGGAGGCTGAGGCAGGAGGATCACGAGTTCAAAGCCAGCCTCACCAATGGTGAGACACCTAGCAACTCAGTGAGACCCTGTCTCTAATAAAATACAAGAAAAAGGACTGGGGATGTGGCCCAGTGGTCTAGTGCCCCTGAGTTCAATCCCTGGTGCCCAAAACAAAACAAAACAAATTAAAAGCACAAACCATTTACACAGATGTACATAGCAACACTGTGTACAACAGCCAAAAGTTGGAAACACTCAAAATGCCCAGCAACAGAGGACTGGATAAGCAAAATATGGTCTATCCATACAATGGAACATTGTTCAGTTATAAAAAGAAAGTGGCCGGGCGCGGTGGCGCACGCCTGTAATCCCAGCACTTTGGGAGGCTGAGGCAGGAGGATCGCGAGTTCAAAGCCAGCCTCAGCAATGGCGAGGCACTTAGCAACTCAGTGAGACCCTGTCTCTAAATAAAATACAAAAACGGCCGGGGATATGGCCCAGTGGTCGAGTGCCCCTGAGTTCAATCCCTGGTACCACCAAAAAAAAAAAAAAAGTGACTGGGGGTGTAGCTCAGAGATAGAGCTCTTGCATAGTATGCACAATGCCGTGGGTTCAATACCCAGTACCACACATACATACACACAAAATATATGAAATTCTGATCCATGCTACAATATGAACAAACCTCCAAAACATTATGCTTAGTGAAATAAGCCAAACATAGAGGGTCACATATTGTATGATTCTGTTTATGTGAACCTTCCAGAATAGTCAAATCTATAAAAATAGGTTAGTAGCTGCCAGGGGTTGTAGTAAGAAAGAATGATAGAGACAGCTTAATGGATACAGGATCTCCTTTGGGGGTGACAAAAATGTTGTGGGAGCAGATAGATAGGATAGTTGCACATCATCGTGAATGTATCAAATTCTATTCAATTATACATTTTTAAATGGCTAATGGCTAACTTTATACTATGTGAATTTTTCCTTGGTTGAAAAATTAAAGATTAAAAGTAAATCAGGCATGGGGAGGCTGAGGCAGGAGGATTGTGAGTTCGAAGCCAGCCTCATCAGCCTAGCAAGGCCCTAAGCAACTCCTGCAAAAGTCTCTAAACAAAATACAGGAGATATAGCTCAGTTGGTAGAGTGTTTGCCTTGCATGCAGAAGGCCCTGAGTTCAATCCCCAGAATCACTAAAAATAAAAAATAAAAAAACATAAGAAAAGGTTGAGGATGTGGCTCAGTGGATAAGCACTCCTGGGTTCAATAATCCCTGATACTAGTAAAAAAAAAAGTAAACCAGGCATGCTGGTACACACCTGTAATCCCAGCTATGCAGGAGGGTGAGGGAGGAGGACCCCAAGTTCAAGACCAGCCTGGGCAACTTAGCAAGACCCTGTTTCAAAATAAAAATATAAAGGGCTAAAGATTTGGCTCAGTGGCAGATCTCTTGCATATCCTAAAGAAGCCCTGGGATCGATACCCAGTACTGCAGAAGAAGAGGAGAATGATAAGGCTCTCCAGGGTATGGACTAGGTATAGGCTACCCACCTGTGCTGTGACACTAGAGTAGCCAGGTACAAGCAAGCCACATTTTGCATAGAAAGGTAAGAGACAGATTGTATATTTATATGAGTTTGTCTTTGCATAGAGAAACAAGAAGAATAACCAGGAGGTCAATAAAAGTGCATATCTCTGGGTTGGGCGAGGGTGGGAACTGGGTTGGTCCAGAGCCCAGCCTAAAGTGAAACACCTTGCTGCCTGCTCTTTTTTTTTTTTTTTTAATATTTTTTAGTTGTAGGTAGACACAATACCTTTATTTTATTTATGTGGTGCTGAGGATTGAACCCAGGGCTTCACACATGTGAGACAAGTGCCCTACCACTGAGCCACAGCCCCAGACCCTGCTGCCTGCTCTTTCATGATGATGTGTGAACCATGTGAATACACGGCCTCTGCAGACAGTTCAAGTTAAAGGAAAAGAGTATGGTGCACCAAGTCCCTTTTACTTCCTCCTTCCTTTCCCTCCCTCTGTTCCAACCACTCACCTCCAATCTTCCCAATTCAGTATCCACAGTTGCTGTTCCCTCTGTCTGAAATGCTCCCTCCTGTTTGGGAATGGATAGCTTCTTGTCATTTGGATGTCAGGTTAAATGTCCCTATGGCAGAAAAGGCTCCTTTTTTGTTTTTCTCTTTGTTGTGCGTGCGTGCGCATGTGTGTGTGCGCACAAACACACACACGCGCACACACACACACACACACACACACAGAAATGAAGCCTGGATGAAGAAGGGACCGACAGCTTCCTCTCTAGCTGCATCCTCTGTACATAGCCCACTCCTGCACATGCTGGTCTTTGGTGACCTCATCTAGTTCCAAAGCATCAAACAGCATCTGCCTTGACAGTTCCTCAACTTCTCTCTGAAAACTCCTAAACTCTCTTCTGAACTCTACCTTCAAATGGATCCAACATCCCAAGGGACTCCACAAGCCTGGGCCATACCTGGACAGTCCTCCTTCCTTGGCAGGAACTTTGGCCAGCACCAGTCTCCAGGCGTGAGGTCAAACTCCTGAGACCACTGAGGCCTACCAGCTGAGTGGGATATCTAGAAGAAGCTTTCCTGCATGCTCCTCCAGCTCAGCGTTTTAGACTGCCACCTCAGTCCTGCACTTTGGATAAGGGGATCCTCTGCTGGGCCCCCTACCATGACATAGCTTGTTCTATCCTTCTGCTGGTCACAAAGAAGTGGCTCTCCTTTTCTAACAGTCTCCTGTCTCCTTGATATTGACCCCAAAGGGCTTCCCAGTCCCCCTACCAGGGACTTAGGGCTGTTTCCAGAAAGCAGATTTTCTCCTGCAAGACTCAGGACTGGTCCTCAAGGAGCTTGTTTTCTAGAGGCTGTGGGCTGGAGGGAGCTCCTGTCTAGGTGTGGCCCAGGCTCACAGTCCCGTGGCATCTTGGATCTATATGAATACAGAATTCAAAAGAGCTTAGGGCTGTAGAGAAAAGTTGAGATGATTTCAGGTTGTATGCCATTGCGTGAAAATAGCTTCCTTTCCCTGGGAAGCCTGCTCCTCTGGAGGTTTCTCAAAGGGTAGAAGGTGTTGGCACAGAAAACCTGAAGAGCCCCTCTAAGAACAGGCTCCATCAAGCTCCTCAGACTTGTCTCCCTCACCTGGAATATAGGGTCAGGCCCAGCCACTCCCTCCCTGCTGTGCCCCAAGGTACCCTGACCTACTCCTACCTTCTTTCTCTTCCAAGTGGCCCCAGATGGTTCTACCTCTAGGCACAGGGACAGAAACGCAAGCGAGAGCTCCTGGCTGGCTCATGGTCCTACCTCATCCCTTTTCTCTGCACTTGAGATAGGGGATCCTTATATGAAATATACATGAAATGTCTGGAATAGGCCAATCCATAGACAGAGGGAGTAAATTAGGGGTTGCCAGGGGCTGGCAAGAGAGAATAGGGAGTGGCTACTAAATGGCCATGTGGTCTTTTGGGGTGATGAAAATGTTCTGGAAGTAGGTGGTGATGGTTGCACAACATTGAGAGTCAATTAAATGCCACTGAATTAAAATGATCAAGCTAGGCGTGGGGGCACACACCCATCATCCCCATGACTCAGGTATCTGATGTAGGAGGATGGCAAGTTTGAAGCCAGCCTGGGCAATGCAGCAATACCCTGTCTCAAAATAAAATTTAAAAAAATGGCTGGGTATGTATCTCAATGGTAAAGTGCCCCTGGGTTCAATCCCTAGTAAGTAAAGTAAAATGGCCACAATGAGGAATTCTGTTATGTGAATTTTATCTCAATAAAAAAATATTTTTAAACAGAACACGCGTTCTCACAATGCAGGTACTCCAGCTCTAACATGTTCACTTATTTATTGTAAAAGAAAGAAAACAATAATGACAGTGCCAGGGCATAAGTGGCTACCGTCCTCTCAGGACACACCAGCATAGTCGCAGGGGAGTCAGACGCTTGAGTTCTGGAGACATGGGGGTGCACCAGGGACAGCCAAGGCCATACTACTTCCTAGGTGTTCACCGGATCTGGTGTGAGAGCAGAGGGGCAGCGGACAAGGAAGGGGAAACCGAGGTGAGCATACCGCCCAGCAGCTGCGCCTGCTTCTCCAGCAGGACGCTGACAGCCCACTCCATCAGGCTGCCCCCCATCCTGGAAGGCCTCCCGGTGGGCAGCCTCTCCAGCTTCCCTGCCTCCTCACCGTGTACTTGTCCCACTTCTTTTCAGGGTCATAGGGCTCCCAGCGGCTGGCAGGGAAGATGTGCTTGTTCTTCTCATACCAGCTCCTCAGCACCACCTTGCCTGCGTGAGACTAGGGAAGAGCGAAGGCCAACCTCCTTGACTTCTCCACAGCCCAGGGACAACCACCCTTTGGGCCAGGACACTTCTCCCACTCAATGCCCTGGCACCATCCTACCTCATCCTTCTCCACAGTGGCATCGCTGAGTAGTCGCACATCATCATGAACATCAAAGTTAAAGAGTGGCCCTTTGGGGGAGAAATAGCCATCCCAAGGTTACGGTGCTGTCCCAGGTGTGTGTGTGCATATATAGACATGTGTATATATACGTGGCAAGTTGTGGGAGAAGCTAGGCTAAGCACACTCACCACTCTTCCCACGTGCCTTGGTGACGATGAAGTCATAGAAACTATGATGCTAGAAGGCAAGGACAGGATAAGCCAGCTTGATGGTGCATCTTGGCCTCTCTTACCCAGACCCACTTCCCACTCATAGACAGACGCAAGCATGGAAGAGTGCATTGTGGGGACTCTCCTGCAGAGGCCTAGGGCACAGGACCCACTGCATGAGCTGGGACTCAAGGGACTCACATGGGGAATGATTAAGTCCTCCTTGATGTACATGAGCTGCTCCACCCCTGCTGACCTGAGGGAGAAAGACGGGGATACAGATGGACAGAGCACATTCTCAGCCCATGGAGGGAGGAAGCAGACAGTTAAAGAACCGATTGGAATGCTTTAAGGGAAGCCCTGTGGTTTTAGTGAGCCTGGGACAGGCATCCCACTGTCCTCTACCTTTGGGCCAAGGCAGGATACTCCCACCTAAGCTCTTTATGGCAGGATGGAAGGAAAAAGGGGCCCGACTCTCCCTTCTGCCAAGTGCAATGCCCGGCATGCCGTCTTCCTAGCCAGGGAGTGGTGATTCCGCGTTTCTGGGATACTAGCTGGGATCACAGGGACTACACATGCGCACACAGGCGTGTACACACTGCTCACCTGAGCTCACTGAAGTCTTTACGCAGGATCTCAAGTGCCTTCTGCAGGAACTGCTGCATTGTATTGCCCTTTTTCATCTACAGGAGTGGCCCGAGAGCCAGCATCCAGGAAACCAAGGAGTTGGGAAGAGAAGACAGAAGACGCTTGCAGGCCTCATTCTCCCGCTGCTTTCAGGATCCCAGGGGACTTCTGAAGTCATGCCTGTCACTTCCTTCCCACCAAACCCAAGTGAGGCCCCCCCCCCCCCCCCGCCTACTTTGACTGTCCGCCGGTGTCCAGAGCCATCCCAGTAACTGAAGGTGATTTCAATCTCTTCACCTACAAATCAGAATTGCCTCTTGGTCTCCAGACCCAGGAACTCGCCTCCAGAGCTTCCTCAGGGCACAGGGCACAGTCCAGGGGACTATGTGCAGGAGAGCTGCTTGGGCCCAGCCCTGTTCTCTCACTGTCCGGGGCCAGACCACACGTGCCCAATTCCACAAGCACTTACTCTTAATCTTCTCCTGCTTGGCTTCCCACTCCTGCCGCAGCTCTTCCCGGAGACGATTTTCCTCCTCCTAGGAGAGGAAATGGGTGAAGGAGTGAGGCCCAGGGCTGCTCAAAGGGTATAGGGACCTGCTCCCTGAGCCAGAGTCTCTGCCAGGGCTGAGGTCAGGTCAGAATCAATGCCAGAGCCAGAGCCAGGCAACCTTTACCTCCCGGTCTCGGTCAGGCAAGAAGCTGGTGTCCACATCTGGGTTCTTCCCCAATTTCCTTTTCTTTGTGGTGATCTCTGGAGCAAAAGGAGGTGAAGGACATCTTAGCATTACTCTGAAAATGGTTTTGATCTCATGGACTCCCATGAGGGTCTCTCAGACCCCCAGTGTCCCTAAAGCACACTGAGAACCTCTGACCTAGAAGACTGACATGAACTAAAAAACAAAAACAAAACAAAGCAAACAAACAAAAAAACCCAGATGTCAGGGTCCCACTTCTGGTTCCCTTAAAATGAAGCCTTTAGAAGGAAGAAAGAGCCTACACCAAGCAGTGCTTTTGTAAAAGCCCTGGTGATGCACACAGACAGGTCAACAGCCCACCCAGGCCTGCTCAGTCCAAAACAGTAGCTCCCACCACACATAGCACTAAGCATGTGGCAGTTGACATGTAGCTAGCTGGACCAGCCTAGATGGAAATATTTTGGATACAGTTATGGTAAATACAATGTATTACCAGCCAGGCACACGCCTGTAATCCCTGTGGCTCAGGAAGCTGAGACAGGAGAATAGCAAGTTCAAAGCCAGCCTCAGCAACAGCCAGGTACTAAGCAACTCAGTGAGACCCTGTCTCTAAATAAAATACAAAATAGGGCTGGGGATGGGGCTCAGTGGTTAAGTGCCGGAGTTCAATCCCCAATACAAAAAACAAACAACAAACAAACAAACAAAACCTAAAATAACAATTTCTAAAACATCCCAGGTCTGTCATCTTGCCTTTGCCTGAGGCCTGGGATATAACTTGTTCAGAGTTCTCAAATATGTCAACTCTTTCCTGATGTTTCAGTGCAGCTCTATCTTTTTACCCCTCCTGTCTCTGTAACTAATGAAATTCTCCTCATGCTTAAGGCCCAACTACCTTCCTTGTGACACATTGGGCTACTCCCAGGCCCCAGGTGGGGCAGCGATATGTCTGGAGTACATGCTGACCTGTGTGCCTTCCACTAGGAGAAAGACAAGCCCTGCATGATTGAAGACCTGAATTGTACGAATATACTTTGTATACAAACAGTTGTATGTAAAAAGATACTAAATATATGCACTATGAGTTGCACATATTAAAAATTATAAAAATAAAATTATATATATAAAAAAAAAGCAGGAAAAAAAAAAAAAGACAAGCCCTGCATGCTCCGGAGCAGGTGCAGAGCATGTAGCTAGCACACAGGAGTACCAGGCTGGCTTTGGCTTCACTTCCCAGCCGTCCAAAAAAGTACCTGATGTCCCCTAGTTCTCACAGCTGAGGTCTGTAATGTCCACCTAGTAGCCACTGAATTTCTTTGGCTGTGTAAATTCATGGTGGAACTAATCCAACAATTAACTATTTAGTGCTCAGTGGCTACCATACTGGGAAGCACAGACATGAATATTTTCATCACTGCAGAAACTTCAAGCACCCAAGCATGGTCCATAATATCTTCTCCTCTCTTCAATCTATTTTACATGGCACTTCCAGAGGGTAGCTTCTGGAACCTTCTAGTCCAGTTACCAACCTCACTCTGACAGTCCTCACTCTGACAGGTGGCTCCTGCCCAGGGGCACTGGCTGGGATTTGACTCAATTTGCCACTGACAGTGAGCCCCCACTTGGCTTTAAAAACTGATACAGCTGGGGCTGGGCTTGTGGCTCAGCGGTAGAGCGCTCGCCTCGCACGTGCGCGGCCCAGGTTCGATCCTCAGCACCACGTAAACATAAATGCTTTGTATTGTGTACAACTAAAGTAAATAGATAAATATTTTTTAAAAAAAGATAAAGGTCCATCAATAACTAACAATATATTAAAAAAACTTTTTTAAACTGATGCAGCTGGGCATGGTGGTGCACACCTATAATCTCAGCTACTTGGGAGGCTGAGGCAGGAGGATCAAAAGTTCAAGGGCAGGAACTGGGGTTGTTGCTCAGTGGTAGAGCGCTCGCCTGGCACGTGTGTGGCCCGGGTTCGATCCTCAGCACCACGTAAACATAAATGCATTGCATTGTGTACAACTAAAGCAAATAAATAAATATTTTTTAAAAAAAAAGTTCAAGGGCAGCCTCAGCAACTTAGCAAGCCCCTGTCTCAAAAATTTTTAAAAAGTTTTGGGCCGGGCGCGGTGGCGCACGCCTGTAATCCCAGCACTTGGGAGGCTGAGACAGGAGGATCGCAAGTTCAAAGCCAGCCTCAGCAACAGCAGGTACTAAGCAACTCAGTGAGACCCTGTCTCTAAATAAAATACAAAAAAGGGCTGGGGATGGGGCTCAGTGGTTAAGTGCCGGAGTTCAATCCCCAATACAAAAAACAAACAAACAAACAAACAAAAAACCTAAAATAACAATTTCTAAAACATCCCAGGTCTGTCATCTTGCCTTTGCCTGAGGCCTGGGATATAACTTGTTCAGAGTTCTCAAATATGTCAACTCTTTCCTGATGTTTCAGTGCAGCTCTATCTTTTTACCCCTCCTGTCTCTGTAACTAATGAAATTCTCCTCATGCTTAAGGCCCAACTACCTTCCTTGTGACACATTGGGCTACTCCCCAGGCCCCAGGTGGGGCAGCGATATGTCTGGAGTACATGCTGACCTGTGTGCCTTCCACTAGGAGAAAGACAAGCCCTGCATGATTGAAGACCTGAATTGTACGAATATACTTTGTATACAAACAGTTGTATGTAAAAAGATACTAAATATATGCACTATGAGTTGCACATATTAAAAATTATAAAAATAAAATTATATATATAAAAAAAAGCAGAAAAAAAAAAAAGACAAGCCCTGCATGCTCCGGAGCAGGTGCAGAGCATGTAGCTAGCACACAGGAGTACCAGGCTGGCTTTGGCTTCACTTCCCAGCCGTCCAAAAAAGTACCTGATGTCCCCTAGTTCTCACAGCTGAGGTCTGTAATGTCCACCTAGTAGCCACTGAATTTCTTTGGCTGTGTAAATTCATGGTGGAACTAATCCAACAATTAACTATTTAGTGCTCAGTGGCTACCATACTGGGAAGCACAGACATGAATATTTTCATCACTGCAGAAACTTCAAGCACCCAAGCATGGTCCATAATATCTTCTCCTCTCTTCAATCTATTTTACATGGCACTTCCAGAGGGTAGCTTCTGGAACCTTCTAGTCCAGTTACCAACCTCACTCTGACAGTCCTCACTCTGACAGGTGGCTCCTGCCCAGGGGCACTGGCTGGGATTTGACTCAATTTGCCACTGACAGTGAGCCCCCACTTGGCTTTAAAAACTGATACAGCTGGGGCTGGGCTTGTGGCTCAGCGGTAGAGCGCTCGCCTCGCACGTGCGCGGCCCAGGTTCGATCCTCAGCACCACGTAAACATAAATGCTTTGTATTGTGTACAACTAAAGTAAATAGATAAATATTTTTTAAAAAAAGATAAAGGTCCATCAATAACTAACAATATATTAAAAAAACTTTTTTAAACTGATGCAGCTGGGCATGGTGGTGCACACCTATAATCTCAGCTACTTGGGAGGCTGAGGCAGGAGGATCAAAGTTCAAGGGCAGGAACTGGGGTTGTTGCTCAGTGGTAGAGCGCTCGCCTGGCACGTGTGTGGCCCGGGTTCGATCCTCAGCACCACGTAAACATAAATGCATTGCATTGTGTACAACTAAAGCAAATAAATAAATATTTTTTAAAAAAGTTCAAGGGCAGCCTCAGCAACTTAGCAAGCCCCTGTCTCAAAAATTTTTAAAAAGTTTTGGGCCGGGCGCGGTGGCGCACGCCTGTAATCCCAGCACTTGGGAGGCTGAGGCAGGAGGATCGCGAGTTCAAAGCCAGCCTCAGCAATGGCAAGGCACTTGGCAACTCAGTGAGACCCTGTCTCTAATAAAATACAAAAAAGGGCTGGGGATGTGGCCCAGTGGTCAAGTGCCCCTGAGTTTGATCCCCGGTACAAAAAAAAAAAAAAAAAAAGTTTTGGGATGTAGCTCAATGGTAATGTGTCCCTGGGTTCTATCCCCAGTAAGTAATTTACTAATCAATTAGTTATTTAAAAATAAAAAGGGGGGCTGGGATTGTGGCTCAGCGGTAGAGCGCTTGCCTAGCACGTGGGCGACCCGGGTTCGATCCTCAGCACCTCGTACAAATAAAACGCATTGAATAAAACACATTGTGTACAACTAAAGCAAATAAATAAAAATATTTTTAAAAAAATAAAAAGGGATCGGGATTAGCTCAGTGGTCAGTCACTTGCCTAGCATATGCAAGGTCCTGGGATCAACACTGAGTCCTGCAAAAATAAAAATAAAAAATAAAAAAGTAGTGCAGTCTTGTCTCCCTGCTTTCCTTTCCTGCCCCATGTGAACTCTGGGATCATAAGCGCAGCAAGCAACTGAGGCTGGGCAGTAGATGCACTTCTTCCTTCTATAGCCCAAAAGCCAGGATTGAGATCTGGCAGGCAAGGCCCTCACCTTCCCTTTCCAGCTCCTCCTCATACATGGCCACCTCTTCCTCCTCTTCGCCTCCCTCCTCTTCTTCCTCCAAGGTGAAGGACAGGCTAGAGATCTTCCTCTTGGCCTCCTTTTTGCGCTCTTTCTCTCGCAGCTTCTCCAGCTTTCTACCAAGGCATGGATGGCCATCATGTCCCATGACCCTGCCTCTAGGTCCTTTCCCTGACCCAGAGACACTGTGTGCTCAGTGTGGGGCTCACCAAGTGCAGGCTGGATCTCCCCAGCACCTTAGAGGGATCCTCCTGCCCCGAGTCACTTCATGGCTCATGGGCAGAGAGCTCTGATTATGACACATATAGAGACATGGGTAACAGGATAGAGAAGGGGACAATGCAAGCTCTTAAGACAGCGAATGAAAGAAGAAGGCACAGAAAGGACTACCTTTACAGTACAGAGGAAGAGAAAGAGGAAAGACAGACCAGGAAGGTAAGAAGACTTTAGTGTGGGCCCAAACTAGATGCTATATCTATTTCCAAAACAGGAAATGGGTCCCCCCCCCCATTGAAAAAGCAATAGCTTGACCCATCCCCAGGCGCCCTCAAGCACTAGCTGCATCTTGAGCAGAAGGCTGCCATCCCGGGGACCCGGGAGGGGACCCACAGCTGCAGCTCCTTCGACTGCTCCTTCTTGGCCAGCTGCTTTTCCCGCTCCTTCACCAGTGCTTCCTGTTTGGCTTTCATGTCATTCAGGGTCACGAGACCTGTGAGGCAAAGAGACATGGGGGAAGGGCTGGTCATCCAGGGTTGGCAAAGAAACAGCTCCTTGGACCTGGGAGAGTGGCGTGTGCACCCTGCTCACCCACGGTGCTGGACTTGAGCTCTGCCTCCACAGCATCGTAGTGTGCAGAGAACTTCTTGTCAATGTTGGACTTCATTATGTTCTCCTGCAGAGAGAGCGAGCACAGCAGTGAGGACCACCCATCGCTACACTGTGGAAGCAACAGGCTGAATGTTGGGGACCTGGGTTCTAGTCCTAGATCTGTCCCTGGAAAAGACATACCCTCCTTTCCTTTATAGGTGGAGGTTCCACAAGGCTAGGGGATGCTCTGCCAGTGCTGTGAGAGTCAATGGGTTGTTTCCCATCAACTCTTGCACTGCTCTGCCCGTTTCATGTCTCCTGCTGAGGGCCAGAGCTTCTTTGGTGGCCTGTAGCCATTGGCCCTACTCATTTTTGGCCTTTGTCATACCCAGCCTATAAGATGATGCTCCTGAGACCAGAGCCAAGGAGAAGACAAAAGAAAAAAGAGTGGCTGAAAGGCCGGGCCCTATCCTGAGTGATCTTCCTCCATCCCAACCCCAGGTGTTGCCAAAGCTTCCCAGAGGCCTCCTCTCTCCAGCCAGCCCCATTCAAAGAGTGCCATGTAGATCCCTCTCTGACCAGGGCCTTCAAAGGAAGTGGTCAGCAGAGCTTGCCAGGAAGTTCCCACTGAGAAAGCGGGGCCAGGTCCAAAGAGTTTTGCGTCAAACACAAAGCATGTAGTGAGGCTGAGTGACGTCTCTGCCTGAAGTCTTGTTCCTGCTCTCCCCTGGAGTCTGGAGTCCCTACTCTTCTGATGAGTCTCCTCCTAAGGCGCAAGATGAGGGTTCCTGATTCGTCTCTCCCTGAGCGCACATTACTAGCCACTTACTTAAGTACTGGGGGAACTGCTAGAACCCCAGAATGTGGTGCGTGCCTGCCTTCATCATGGGTGCAAAGGGTTCGGGAACGAGTCTCGGTGGCCTGCCCCTGTGTCGCACCAGATGGCTTGCCCTTCCCGGTATGCACTGGACCTCGGCAGAGGCCTGGTTCTAAGGGCTGGGGAGCCTGAGCCAGGGAGTTCTGCACTCAGGAGGAGCGCTTGGGAACGCCTCCCAGCCCAGTGCCACCACAGAAATAATGACTGGCACCCTCCTGATAGAGGCTTGTCATAAGCTGTCTCTGCCTCTGACATGGCCTGACTCTGACCCATTTTACAGATGAAACTGTCTCTGGCTCACTTCTGCCGTCTGCCAGAGGCGGCAAGCAAGAGTCCCGTTCCCGATTCGGGGACCGCCCCCTAGTGCTCCTAGCCCGCTGCCCAGGGTCTCCCAGGGCCTGAGAGTGGAGCTGGGCCGTCAGGGGGCCCGCGCGGTGCGCATGCTCCACGGCGCCCAGGCCCAGCCCGCACCTCTGCGATCCGCTGCTTCATCTGCTCCATCTGCTCCCGCTGCTTCTCCCGTTTCTTCATCAGATGCATGGCGCGGCCTGCCTCGCTCGCGGCGCCCTTGTATTGAGCCATGGCGGCGGCAGCGGCGATGGCCGCGGAAACAACTGTGACAGCGGCTCAGCTAAGTCCAGGCAGCGGCGGCGGCCGCCGATCAGTCAGCTGACGCGTGACGTCGACCACTAGGGAAAGGCGCCCCAGCGCCCGCCCCGCCCCGTCATCCCTGCACGTGATCGCGCCTTGCTCCGTCTCGCCGGCCGCTGGGGACTAGACCCTCAGCTCCACACTTTGGCTCTCGGCAGAGATCGCCCGGACCCCTCCTCCCAACTCTTCGTAGACACCACGCCTGAATACCTCAGCCTCTTGCGCTTCCTTGTCCTTAACCCCGACCCGAAGCTAGGCCTCCAGCCCGTCTACTTCTTCCTACAGACCCCAGAGCTGGGCCCGCCCCGCCATTTCTTCGGGTAGTGATCGCTGCTCGAGGCCGGCCCCCACAGCGTCCCTGCTTCCTCACTGCCCACGAGCAGATCCAGCATCTGCCCAGACTTGTGCGCCAGTGGGTTTGCTTGACTCCTACTCAAAGCTAGATCCAGTGTTCCCTTCTCCAGGCCCAAGGCTGGTCCCTGGTGATTTCTGACTCCTTATTTTGACCCAGAGATTAGTTTTGTGCCTTGATCCCCACCCGAGGCCCGATGCTAGCTTCTCTGCTTCCCCTGCACGGACCTTTGGGATGCATTCCTGGTGTGAGATGCTATACCTGGGCTCTAACCCAGACAGCCAAGGCCCTGTCAAGTACACAGCATTTGGGAATTCAACCTAAAGATCCAGGTTCAAGCTGGGCGCGGTGGCGCACGCCTGTAATCCCAGCACTTTGGGAGGCTGAGGCAGGAGGATCACGAGTTCAAAGCCCGCCTCAAAGCCCGCCTCAGCAATGGCGAGGCACTTAGCAACTCAGTGAGACCATGTCTCTAATAAAATACAAAAAAGGGCTGGGGATGTGGCCCAGTGGTCGAGGGCCCCTGAGATCAATCCACAGTACCACCAAAAAAAAAAAAAAGAAAAAAAAAATCCAGGTTCAGGTTTCAACACAGTTTTATTGGGAGGTTTTGTTTTCTGTGAAATACACTAGAGGCTGGGGAAAGGGACACATTCACTTTGCAATATAAGGGTTTCCCACCACTAAAGGAAAGGCATGGGGCAGGGTACACTGGGGTTTGGATCCATTTTCCCACCTCCTTCTGCTTTGCTCACGTTTCTTTTCTCTCAGCAAGTACCAAAGAACACAAAGACAAGGAATAAAAACAGCAAGATCAACCCTCCATTGGGGCCACACCTAAACCTTCTCCCCTTCCCTAGGCTTTGCCAGGGCTAGGAGGGGCTGGAGAAGCTTAGTCTACAGCCCCCAGGCTGCATCAGAGGGCTTCAGGCTCAGACGGAAGCGGGGCAAAAGTTAATAAATTAGAATAAATTATGGGAGGGAAGGAATGCAATTTTGTGCTGGGAGGGCCCCTTCTTTCCAACACACTAGGGTTGGTGGGGGGAGGCAGGGGGCATCTCCAAAGGCCACTACAATGGGGGTAAGAGCAGTGGGGGCAGAAGTCAGCTTTTCCTCCACGTCCTTCCCGAACAGAGCAGAAGAATGGGGGTGGGGCACACAAGGAGAACCCTCTTTTCCTAGGATAAGGAGGGGCCAAGAAAGAGGATGCTATCCAACCCCCATCTCCCAAACCATCACTAAGGTTAAAGATTTGGTCAGTGAATCAATGAGGTGGGTGATGGGAATGTTGTGGGGGAAGCAGAGGATGCTGGAAACAGGGTTGCCCAGCCATACTGTCTCCCCAGCCCTCGAGGAGAGGTGGGGGAGAGGGCTGTGGGCAGCAGGGGCTAGGGGAGGGGGTATCAGCAATCACTGGTCAGCTTCTCCAAAGACGTCATTCTGTTTGCGCTTCATGTTCTCAAAGTCAAAGGCAGAGCCAGCCATGCGTTTGTAGATGTCTTTGATGTCATTACAGGTTGTCTCAAAGTGTGTAGTAGCATCATAGGAGCAGGAACAGAACACCTGCAAACAGCCAGAGCCCATGGCCAGGGTGAGGCGGGTAGGGGTACTGGGTGGGCAGCCAAGAGCCAGGGCTGAGACAGGCTGCTTACCTGGCTCTCAGAACCATCATCAATGGGCTCATACAAGTCACTGATAGCCACAAACCTGGGGGCAGATTGAGGAGGGAGGACAAGTCTCACAATGGGCCTTGCCCTTCTTGGTTTCCACTACCAGCTCCCTCCCTCCCATCCTCCCCATCAGGTTCAGCCCAGCCCCTCACTTCTGATCAATGGGCTCCAGCAGCTCCAGTGCTGGCTCAATCTCTTTTTCAGGCTCTGCAGTCTCCACTGTGGTGCTGGCAATGGCGATGTATTTGCCCTGTGCAGCCACATTGTGTGCGTAGGAGATCATGCACACGTAGATGTCTGGCCATAGGAAGCACTCCATTAACAAGGGCCAAAGGAAACAGCCACACATGGAGAAGGCTCCTTAGGGGCCTTCTGGCCCACCTGCCCGGTCCCACCCCAGCACACCAGGCAGCAACCAAGGGGTCAGCCTCATGGAGGGGAAGGGTCCAAGCCATCCAATCCCTAGGGCCCCCAAGTTGTGGTGACTACAATGAGGGTCCCATTTGTTCCATGATGGGATCATGTGGGGAGCCCCAAGGCTGGGGTCGGGGGAGGCACAGCAACCCCAAGGAGAGTGCACAGGAAATAGTCATAGCCTAGCCTACCTGACTTCCTGTTGACCTGATTCTGGGGGATGATGATTTGGCAGGAATTGGCATCATTGGTGTTCTTGATGGGATGGCTAAGGATACAGATGATGCGGATAACCTGGCCAGCCTTCCGCACACGGTCTGGTATGTAACTGGGGTCACAGATCAGTTGCTTGCAGCGGGCCACCTGTGAAGGTACCACAAGTGCTTGCCCATCAGACCATCCCTTTCCCTGAGTGGTCACAGTCTGTGTCCACAGTGAGGGTAGATAGCTCTGGCAGGAAGTGCTCCTCCTATAGCACAAGTAGGTGATCCCCAGCTCAGAGGAAGGCAACCCTGCTGCTGAGAGACAGTGTGATCAGGAATACTTTCTGGATCAAAGACATAGCATACGGTCTTTGAGGGATGCCTCTTGCCAACAGCAATGGCTATGTAGACCTCTTTTGGGGTGCCTCCCCAGTTCCCAGCTTTTAGAGCCTTGAAGCTGAGGAGCAGCAGACCCATCAGCAGTCAGTCTCCTTAGGAACAGAGCCTCTAATGTGGCGATCAAATCCTGCCGTAGCCACAATGACCCCACTGCATGGGGAAGGCTTACCTCTCCCTCAGATTTCACGCCCACCACTTTGCCATTCTCCATGATGATGTCATCTACAGGTTTGTTCAGCATATATGTTCCCCCATATATGGCACTCAATCTGTGGTGACAAGAGTGATGGTGAAGTCCCCCTTCCAGGATAAATGGGGATCAATTCCACTGCACTCTCCCCACTCCACCACCAAGGTGCAGAAAATTCAGGAGATCCAGCTGTTCGTCCCAGCTCTGTCACTGCTACAAACTCAAGACTGATCTCAGCATGCTCCTTCCTCTCTGGAGCTTCTGCCCCGACTATTCTGTGATGAGCTACTATGAGGATGGCAGAAGGGAGCAGTTCCACATTGAAATGGCCCAGAGGACCAGAATAAAGGGACTCGCTGGAGAAGGGCCAGCTATCAGCTAAGCCCCAACTCAAGGTTCTAGGACCCTAGGTCCAATCCTGGTGTTGCCAGAACTGAGAAAGCCACATTCACAAAGACCTGGTTCCTTTCCTCTGTACCAGGGCTGTGCCATCACCCAGGGATGGTACAAAGTAAATGAAGATCAGACGGGAAAGTATGAAATGCTCTAGAAATACTCAAGGGGGTCATTTCCATTCTTGGCCCTCACCCAGTAATGCCAACTGAAAAAAATACCATTTCCTCACCTTGCAAAGCCCTGAGGCAGCTCACCCAGGCCATAGAGTGGGTATAAATATGGGCTCTTGCCATACCGGGCCAGGGACTCGCTGTACAACTTAATGCGGTTGATGGTCTCAAGACAGGGTTGGTCCAGGTAGCTGGGGAACAGGGATCCAGGAAGATGCTCTGACAGCAGCACCCCTGCTCTTCCCCACCCAGGCACCAGGCCAGCCTTCCCACCACCCTGTATGGCCTGCTAAAGATATGGGTAAAATGCAGGGGAGGGAGGGACTGAAAGGTAACAGATGAGCCTATAACTAAGTACAAGGGACATGCAGGGTGGGCCAAGGGAACAGGAGGCAGGTGTGAGGAGGGCTGGGCAAGGGGGTTCCCACCACACCAGCCTCCCTCACTCATCAGTGCGGTAGAGCGCCAGGGCATGGCCAGTGAAGTCAATGACATCCTGGCCCAGGTCAAACTTCCGGTAGACATCACGCATGCTAGTAGTCTGGGGGTCAACACCCTCAAAGGTCTTGGGGTCATTCTCATCAAAGTTTGCCACAAACACCAGGAACTTGCGAAAACGCCGTTTCTCAAACATGCCCATCAGATCTGAGAAAGGAAGCACGAAGAAACCCTCCGCATCACTGAACACTGAACTCCCCTTCCCACCAGGGCAGGCCAAGAAAGTAGGAGCCCTAGCTCCAGCTGAACTCCATCATGTGTCCTGATGCTAACCCTCCTACCTTTCTTGGCCTTAGTTTCCCCACCTGTATGAACAGGGGGTTGAGTTGGACTTGGCCCTCCCAGCTCCACCACTGGAGGATGTTTCAGGGGTTGAGTGGAGGCCCTGCCAAAGTCTAAAAGGAATCCCCCTCCGCGTCTCTTCCCTCCTAGCAACTTGCAATGCAGAATACAAAGCTAGGAGCCTCTTGTGCCACCTGGTGAACGCTACCGAGGCGAAAGGAACCCTTCTCTGGATGGCTACCTTGCCACCAGCCCTGAAGACAGTCTGCCTCCCCCAACCAGCCCATTATTCTCTGGATCAGGGACCCACACTCACTGGAAGCCAAGGCCTCAGTCTCAGTGGATGGTACTTTGTAGATCTTGCCCCCCTTGTAGACAAAGCTCCCCTCCACCACCTTGAAGTCCAAGTAGCGAGTCACTTCTGTATACAGTAGCATCTTTACCAGCTGCCCTGTTGGGATGGAGGGGCAGCATTAGCTCAGCTCCCTCCAGAAGCTCTTGTATGGTCCGGCTGCTCCTGCTCTAATGGCTGACCCTCCTCTGGTCTTCCCAAATGCCCACCCCTCAACAATATCTTCTTCGTCTCCCTCACCATTGGCCATGAGGAATTTGGGGATCAGGTCAACGTTCCAGTCTCGGCCCCGGCCCATCGACTCAGGAGGCCCCTCCAACAACTGAAAGCGCTTATACAGCTGTGAACAGGAGGAGAGAAAGAGAAAAACTTGAAGGTCTACCCTACCTCCCATACCATCCCAGAGAACCTGGGGAGATTCTTCCACCCTCTGCCTCGATGTGAGAGGTTAATGAAGGATGGATCTGGGCCTGGGTCCAGGTGCAGGCAGCCTTACCTCCTCCAAGGGAGTGATAGAAGAGCTCTCACCCCCATAGTAGGGGTTTCGGTCCATGTGCAGCACCTTCTTTCCATTCACAGACATGATACCTGACAGGATGCATTCCTGCGGGAGGGGTGACATTTGCTGCTGCACTCCCACCTGCCTGCATTCCCACTGGCAGCACTGATTTGTTCCCAAACCTGCCACAATTGGACAGCTCCTTCCACCCCCAGCTTGTTGCGTTGCCTAAAATTGAGGGTGATGGTTTTATCTGACCAGTCTCTTCCATAACCTTGTTGGGGAAGACACAAAGAAGGATAAAAATAATGGAGACTTTGAGGGGCACAGAATGTGCATCAGACACAGGGACAGTCTTCCAATACTAACATGCCAAGAAAGTCATCTATCTATGTAGAGCGCATGGAAGGACAGATAAAACATGATGAATCATAGAGAAGACCCAGCTCAACCTCAAAGGGCACCTGAAAGGGAAGCCAAGATTAGCACAGTCCTTGAAATTGCAGGCCCCACCCTCGGCTGCTCTTTCTTCAAAGGACAAGAGCCCCCAATCCTGAGCCTTCTTGACCACAATCATGGAAGGAGGATGTCTGGGCCCAGATTCAGGGAGATGAGCCTCAGGGAAGCAAACCAATAGAGTCTGGAGGAAGGAGAAAGATAAACACCCTCTGCAGTTACTAGCCCAAGGACAAAGGCTGCAGACACCATCCAGCCTGAGGTCTCCATGGGAAACTGGGGTGAGGTAGCAGGAATGTGGTCACGGTCCCCACTGCTGCTGCTTCTGGAACATTCCCTGGGTCCCCTGTCCCCCCTAAAAAGCCAGGGAGGTGGGGTGAGAGTCCACCCTGGCAAAGCCACCTGACCCCATGGCCTCATAATGCATCCCCACCGCGATTAGCACAAGATAGGAGGGGATACTGGGAAGGGATGCTGGGCGGGTGATGGGTGCCGCAGATGGGTAAGGGCCGGGTGGGCGGGGTTGGGGGACAGCAGGTCGAGTGGGGGTGAATTTTCCAGCCCAGCAGGCCAACGGAGGGAGCACACCAGGGGGCCAGGGGGCGCAACCTGGGGAGTCATGAGGGTGGGGGGGACCCCTCCGGGGAGACCAGGGCATAACAGTCGAATACAGTCGACATTGTGTGGCAGGGTAATGAGGTGGGCATGGGGCTGGCTTTTGGGGAAGCTGAGCAGAGGATGCAAAGATGGGATGATGGGGCTGGCGGCCAGGGGCTGCATCATCGCGGACGGTGGGAAAGGCATGATGTGGGGCCAAGAGCGCCCGAGGATGCACTTACGGTGAGGCCGGTCCCCAGCACGATCACATCGTATTCCTCATCCATGGTCAGGCCTTGGTGCCAGCGACCGCTCGGCTCCTCCTCCTCCTTCACCACAGCAGCCGCCGCCGACGCCGCCGACACCGCACTGGACCAAAGATGGCGGCTCTACGGCCGCCGCCCGACCCCTCCGCCGCGTCAAAGAGTCCCTCCTCCTCCTGGCGCGCCCTCCCCGCCCGCGGGGCCACTGTCTCCGCGGATCGCCTCCCAGGAGGGCTTCCGGCGCCCGGTTCCCAGCACCAGCCTCACTCCACGAGCGACTCTGCTCGCGGAGGGTCTAGAGAGGGCCGAGGAGGGGAGGGGCGGGGCGGCGGCCGGTTGCTGCGGCCCGTGTGGGATCCTTGCGCGGGAGCCGCACGCGCCCCGCCCCGCCCCGCCCCCCGGGAGGCTCAGCGCGGCCCCGCGGGTCTGTCGCGCGCCGCTGCAGCAGCTTGGGGCGGCCCATCGCGTAGCTTTTTCTGTGTGCAGCCATTGTCACGAGTTCTTCCCAAGGCTGGAAGCACATCCAGACTCTGCCTTAAACGTCGTTCGTTCGTACCCTAACTAGTTATGGACTCGACTTGTTAAAGATCACCCGGGCCACCCCAGTTCTAAATGCTGTCACCCTCCCGCTTGTCCTGGCTCAGCTACATCCGGGCGCCTCCTCCTGTATCCCTCAGCCAAAGCCAAGTGCATACCTAATGCCCAGCGCAGAAATCAGTGACAAGAGGTCCAATACATGGCGACCCGTCTTTATTTTATTAGGAAGGAAACAACAGAGCACCCCAGGCTCCTGCCAGGCACTCCTGGTGGGAACATGACAGAAACCCAGTGATTGCATCCAGGCCAGCATGCCACCTGTAGTGGACGTCCCTTCCTTCTCAGGCCACAGAAATAAACCCCAGTGTACTGCTTATTGTTAGCACATCACCAAAAAAAAAAAAAAAAAAAAAAAAAAAAAAAAAACCAACAACAACAACAAAATGATAACAGCCAAGCTAGACGGTTATTAGTTAAGCAGTCCTTCCAAATGCCTCCACACTCAGGAAACCTCAAGCTCATGGCTGCTACTAGAAGCCCCATAAAGCTTGGGGAGAGAGCATTTGTTACACAAAAGCACTATAAACAGCAAGGGATAATGGTGAAAAGACAATAATAAATAAGGAGAAAGGGGACCCTAGAACTACTGACCCCTCCCCTCACAATGACTGAGCCTGGGAAATTTGTCTAATATCTATGCAGAATATGTACACCTTATTGGTAGGGATGGGGGGACAGCCCCAGGGAAGCCCCTCAGTGGGTATAAGAGAGAGCAAGACAGGTTGAGGGAAGCTTGGGGTTCATGCTATGGTAGGAAGAGGGGAAGCCCTTCAGTCCAGTGTGCCACAAGATGGGAAAATGACAACCTGAACACCATCACACCCTCAACCTCCCACTGGCACAGGTCACACAATCTGGGTCAACGAGATAGTGGGGCCCTTGTGGTCATCAAAGCGGTCCATGGTCTTGAGGCTGAGGATCATGTGCAGGCCATAGGTGAAGATGAAGAGCATGAAGAGGGAGGTGAGCAGCCCCATCCAGATACCCGGGGAGAAGAAGCCGGCACAGTCACTGGCGTAGGAGAACTGCTCACCCGTCACATTGAAAGCCTGAATCTGGGGAAACACACAAATGTGAGTCAGAAGAGATCATGTGGCTCCACACAAATGGGAGGTCCAGAGTCAGGGACAGTCCATATTCCAGATAGGCATCACAGGACAGGACTGTCAACCCCAAGCCCAAGCTACGTTGAGACTCTTCAGGTCCTTCCTCCCCGCTCCCCTAGGACCCTGCTACTATCTGCCTGCATCCCCACCTGAAGCTTGGCCCCTCCCTATTCCATACCTGGAAGTCCTGAAGAGTCACCTGCCACAGGGAGGGCTGTGTGCGGGGTACCAGGAGACTGCCCTTCTTGCTCAGACTGCTGACATACTCGCAGTGATAGGAGTAGATGCTGGGCCCTGTGACCTGGGAAGCATTGAAGTAGATGACAGAGCCATTGCTGTGGATTTCGAGGCGATCCATGGTAAACCAGTGCCGGGCAGATACTGGGTAGAAGCGGTTAGCCAGAATGAACCTGGAGGAGGTGTTAGAGGTGTCAGGCAAGCAGGGGAGACGGAAACGACAGCAGCCCCCACTATACCTTAACTATTCTCAGGACTCACTTGTGTTTTATTTATTTATTGTCTTCTTTTGCAGTGCTGGGGATTGAACCCGGGGCCCTGCACATGCTAGGCAAGCACTCTACCACTGAGCTACATCCCATCCCACTTGAATGACTCACTTGAATGTCACTTTGGTACCAAAGAGTTGTTCATAGGTCAGCGAGAGCCTGCAAGGTAAGACAGAGATGTGCTGTCAGTGTCCAGGAGGGCCTTGGGTGGCTCAGAGGAGCAGCTTCCCAGTCTGCTCCTACCTAAGCTGCCCCAGCTCTTCACAGTCACCTGGAGAGGCAGTGTTCCCACTTTACGGATGGGGAAACTAAGGATCCAGTCACAGCCAAGTTAAGAACAGAGCTAGGAGCTAGAAGCCAACATCCAGGTGCTGTGCCTCTAGCTTAGGGCTCCTTCCTCTGGTCCCCCTGAGTCTACTGCCCCTCCTTTTTTTTCTACCTCTGTGCGAATCTTTTCAGGAAAGGAAATGGTTTGAATTTTTGCCTTCTGTTTAGAGGGTTTCCCTCCTTCCATATCCTGTAAGTCAGGTACCCCCTCTTTATTCAGACATGTTTCTACTAACATTTCAAGACTCTTTTGTTTCTCATATGTGCTGAGAATATAAATGGCTTATTCACCCAATGAGATAGTAATAGGTTATGTGAAAAGGAGAAGAAATTATCCAATTCCTCCAAATTCTGCATTAAAGTTGTCTCAGAGCGACCAGGTTATGGAAGACTTTAATGTAATTTATTGACTTCTAGGAAATAAATTTTCAATTCTAAGGAGTCCAGATGGCCTTGACAATGTCCCTGTGTATGTAGAATGTGTATGTATGTATGTGTGTATAATATTATATTTGAGAACTCTGCATGTGGTTGTGCATATGTGGACCCAGCAAAAACATGTGGAATATGAGGTTGCCACGTGTCTTTGTGTGTTCTATGTATTTTCTTGCAC
This sequence comes from Tamias sibiricus, assembly GCA_025594165.1. Classification (NCBI taxonomy): domain Eukaryota; kingdom Metazoa; phylum Chordata; class Mammalia; order Rodentia; family Sciuridae; genus Tamias; species Tamias sibiricus. The sequence goes on along the minus strand of CM046667.1, from coordinate 143,144,576 downwards.
ATATTTGGTGAGTATTTCTGGTACTGCCCCTCCTTTTAGCTCCCTCTTAGATTGCCTGAGCTGCCTAGTTTGGGCTTTGGGATAAGGGGAATTGGGAGGGTAAGGGGGTCCTAGAACTGATTCTGGTAGCTGGTCTGGTATCTGCCCACACACAGGCCTAAGGTTTCCTTCAAGGGGAAAGCACCATGTTCTCAGGCCCCAACCAAGACCTAGGAAGCACAGGGAGGCAAAACTGTGAGCGCCACCTCCTCCAGCAGCTTCACCCTGAGACACCACCTAGCCCTGGTGAACACAACCCGCCAAGACCACCCTCGCCTACAACACACATACCTGCCCCTGCCCCACACTGGCAGGAAGGCCATGTGTGGTGGCTCATCCCTCCCCAGCCTAGTGCCCTTACGTGGCAGTGGAGTCATTCCAGGAGGAGCCAGTCAAGTTGAGCCCCTGCACCCCAAAGGTGAGGGAAGTCAGATCTTCCCACTGCTCCCTGTATGCCACAGAGAAGTTCTGGGCCCAGAACAGGATCCGCGGGGCAGTGTCATTATAACTCACAGGAGGATGGATCACAGCTGGTGCCGCTTGTTCTTGGAGTAGCTGGCGACCTTTTCCCCCAGCCACCATGGCTACATCACGAGCCACCTGCAGAAACACCCAGGAAGCCTCCTCTCAACAGCCCTGGGAACAAGTCCTGACCCACTGTCCTACCCTCCCGCCTCTCCCCACTTGGCACCCTGTCTTAGATGGTGATCTAAGAGTCCCAGTAGCTGAGAAGGCAGCTTTTTCCAGGAAGCTTTTCCATGGGCCCCCAGCCCTGACGACATTTCCCCTCCCTCACACTTAGGATCTCTTGGACTATGTTCAAGAATGCTGCCCAGAAGGCTCACAAAGAAAGATGGAAAGCTGCCTAGGTGGAGGAGGCAGAACCTGACTGCTCCTCCTCACCCTCCCAGAGCTGTCCCACGGGGGTAATCTGCCCACTGCTTCCATGAGCCCGGGGCTTCTGGGAGGCCTTGCGCACAGCATCCGCTCCACGTGCAGGCGAGCTCACCACACCACCTCTCCCCACACGCCTCAGACCCCTGCTGGTAGTGCACATACCCTGGAGGGGCGGACTGCTGTGAGAGCTGCTGTGTAAGGGACATCTTCAGACTTGAGTGTGCTCAGCACCTGCCCAATGACTTCATCTGAGGGAGAGCAGAGAGCCAGGTCACCAGGCAGCCCACTTAAAGAAATGCTGCCTGGGGCTGGGCTGTGGCTCAGTGGGAGAGCGCTTGCCTAGCCTGTGCGAGGCCCTGGGTCTGATTCTCAGCACCACATATAAATAAATAAAAATAAAGACCCATTGACAACTAAAAAAATGTTAAAAAAAGAAAACTCCATTTCCACCCAACTACCATTCCATGGCGAATGAAGAACTGTCATTTACAGCAAAGAAAAGTCCTCCTAATTGTTTGCTGCAGTGTGAAACTCTGGTGTCCACACGCCTGAGCACCAGCTGGATCCACGGGCTCCTACAGCGAGCCCCAAGGCATAGGGCCACCTCTGCAAGGTGGGACTGGTCGAAAAGAGCTGGGACAGGGGAGCTGGCATTTCTCTGCCCAGCTCTCAGCTGCTCCAAGAAGCAGGGACCATCCTGGGAGTGAGAAAGGGCTGAAAAGCTGTAGGGTAGCACTCTATGGTCCTTGCCTAGGGACGGGGTGAGAACATGCACCCTCCCAGACCCCACTCACCGTTGCCTGTGAGGACTTCCCTGGGCGCCATCAGACCAGAGCTAAGGACAAGACGCAGCATGAGAGCTCCACAGGCGGCTCTGCCTGGCCTGCAGCCTGCAACCCTGCCATCAGCCCCTCTAGCTTCTCCTCCCTCTCTACTAGCCCCACTCACCAAACCCACACATCCCAGCTAGCACTCTGAAACCTGTGCAGCGACCAGGCTCACCAACCCCCTCCATTTTGCTTACCTCAGCACCCCTGCCTGGAATCATGTTCCCCTTCCCCCACAGGCTTCACAGTCACCCCCCATGTCCTTGCCACCTGCTCTGTGAACAGGACCTAGATAGGTGAGGAGAATCCCCACAAGCAGGGCCCCTGTCTGCCTCATCTCTGGAGGCCCAATAGGCCTAGCACAGTGCTGGATACTGACTCCTAAGTCATAGCCTGGCAGAAGGCCCTTCCTATCTCTTCCTGGCAAACAGGGAACCTTCTGGAAGGGTTTTAAGGTGATACATGGCAGGAGGAGTACTATCATCTTTGGCCAAACTGTGCCACCAGACCCAGAGCCTTGCCTTTCTCTGGGCCCCAAGGCTAGATGCTGGAGGCTAGGCCACCTGGGCCATACCTGGCTGTATAGGGCAGGCGGATGAGCAGCAGTGCAGGGAGGCTGGCATTGAGCTTCAGCTCCCGAAGGGTAGCCAGGTCCACGTGCAGGGGACTGGCCCCAAGCTTCTCTTGCAGGTAGGTGGTCAGAGTGCTAACTGCATACCAGTCAACAGCAGGAAGCACCAGCGAGGAGGGGGCCAGGTCCAGGGCATTCTGGGAGTTTGGAAGAGATGGAAGGCTGAGTGAGCCAGGGACCAGTAGACCCAGGCTATCCCCCCAAACTTCCTTGGCAAGATATAACTACAAAGAGGTCTCAGTTTAGATCAGAAAGAAAGGCCCCCTTGGGCCTGAAACTTAGGCTCCAAGCCTTTCTACCCTCAAAGCCAACATCTGGTCCCAAAGCATATAATTCTTAATTATTGTTCAGTGCTCTACCACTGAGATTTCATTTTATTTGGAGACAAGTCTCTCGAACTTGCCCAGGCTGGCCTTGAACTTGATCCTTCTACCTCCACCTCCCAAGTAGCTGGGATTATAGGCATATGACACCACACCTGGTTAAGTACAGTTCTTATTGTGCTGGAAATGGAGGCACAGGATGGCCTGTCCCCATGACCCAGAGCTGGGAGAGGACTCTTACTTACCTCCAGGTTAGAAAAGGCGCTGTCCTGCTTGTTTCCAAATACACCGCCATACGCGGTGAAATCCTCAATGCTTAGCTAATAAGAAAGCAGAAGAAACATCTCAGGAGGTTGGGCAACAAACAGGGGCCAGAGGGCCTATGCATTCTCAGGGCCAGCAAAAATCTCATTTAGAGTCATATTTGGCATGATGGAGGACAAACTGTGGGTATGTAGGGTGGGGGAGGGGTGGAAGGCTCACTCCTCCCTGTAACACTCTCAGGAAGGGTGACAAGACACAGAAGATATGGTCACGGGGTTGAGAGATCTGCAGGTGGCTGGCTTGTGGTAACCTCGGGAATAGGAGTCAGCCAGCAAGAGGAACTGGTGAAGAGGGAAGCTAGGGGAAGGGAGGGTTGCAAGCAGAACATTCACAGCATGGCTCCCAAGACGGAAGTCAAAGTCAGAGCATAAGAGCATAGGAGGGCCAGCTATATCCAGTCCAGACAGGATCCTCTTCAAGGAGGGTGAGAAGTACCCCCCCACACCCTGCACCATTTTTTGGTGGGAGAGCAGCAAAGTATAGACCTTAGAATACACTTGAAGAAGCAACAAAGACTTTGGAGCTCTCAGGACCACAGCAACCCCAATGCCTTCCCTTTCCCTCTACAGTGTTCACATGTCCTTTAATTCCTGCCCTCTACCCTACCCCCAGCTTCTTCTGGCTTCTGTCAGGTCCAGATATGATCTTAATCAGCCTCCTTAACCTCACTATGTTTAGTATACACACTTGCTCAGCTGTCCCGCCTTTCAGGGAAGGAAATTCAACCATATTTGGCTGCTTGTGCCGTCCAGTGGGCTTTCTTTAATCAAGAGATCACATCACTCTGTGTTCCAAAGCTTTCTGTCATATTGAGAACTGCAACCAACCTTCCTCCCCATGGCCTGCACAGCCCTCCCTCATCTCCTGGTTACCTGGAAAACCATCTCCTAATCCTTTCTCTCACTTACAAGCCTCCAGCCACACCAAGCGCCTCCTTGAAATTACCAAGAGCACTCCTTACACATGGCCTTGCAGCTGCTGTTTCCCTAGCAGGGATGTCCTCCCAAAGCTAGATGGCTCCCTCGCTCTATCAAGGTATCACCTACTCAATGAGCAATTGCCTGATCATCCTCATCTAAAATCAGTATCCTAAATCACTCTGTCCCCTTAGCCTCCCTCCTTCTCTAGACTATAGTACTGATGTCATATTATATACCAACTTAGTTTATATATATGGTTTATAGAACATCATATTATATACCAATTTGCTGGTTGCCCCCACAAGAACATTGGCTTTCTGAAGAGAGAGGCTTGGTTGATTCTGCTCACTACAATATCCCCAACACTTAATGACACCTGATACATATGAAGCATGTCATCTTTGCTAAATGAATAAATGCCCTAAGACTGGGGGACCCCTAATACGCTTTATGTAGATAAAGAATTACATCTCTAGCCGGGCGCAGTGGCACATGCCTATAATCCCAGCACTTGGGAGGCCGAGGCAGGAGAACCGCGAGTTCAAAGCCAGCCTCAGTAATGGCGAGGTACTTAGCAACTCAGTGAGACCCTGTCTCTAAATAAAATACCAAAAAGGGCTGAGGCTGTGGCCCAGTGGCCGAGTGACCCTGAGTTCAATCCCCAGTACCAAAAAAAAAAAAAAAAAAAGAATTACTTCTCATAGCCCTCTAATGTAGGTGGTGTCTTCATTTCACACTTGCAGAAACTATCATTTACAGAGATTATTCATGTGCTCAAAGGCTGATCAGTGGTAGAACTAGGACTCTGTTATTTATACCACCTTCTGGAAATACTAAAGGCCAGCATGACCACTACCACCTGCTGACACAGCAATGGAGGAAGGCCAAAAAAGGAATGAGCCCAAAAGCCCACTAACAAGGAAGAGACAGGTAGAGGCTTTACAGCCTCCCAAACACCAATCATAGGTTTCCCTAGAATCTTCTCATGTACTACACATTTGCTTTGGGAACAGAGGCCTAGAGAGGAGGGAAAGCAGCATGCTGATTATGAACACAAACTCGGGAATAGGTCTGACAGATTCAATCTGGAACCAGTGTACTTTCTAAATTGTGGAACTTCTACAAATAATTACACCTCCAAAAACCTTAGTTTCTTTAGCAAAATAACAAATCGGCTTAGTACAGCACATATGAAGCACCAAATATGGGATCATTTTTGGATTATTCCTATCTCTATCACAATCACTACAGTTTGAATAACAACTCTGCCAACCATTAGCTGTGTGACCTTGGGCAAGTCACTTATCCTCCTCCAGCATCAGTCTTGTAAACGGTTATGATAATTGCCACCACACTAGAGTAGGTCATAGAATGTCTAAAGTGCTTGGTCCTTACTAGGTATCTGGTCTCTGAGCCCTTGTTTCCTCCAATCTCTGGCCATTCCCACTGAAGCTTTTCCTACAGGCCTTACCAAGAGTAGAACCACACCTCCTTATAGTTGGGACAAGGTCATGGAAGCTTCCCGTGAGTAATGGGCGGTAGGGGCAGGCAACTTGCCTGCCTCCCAACTACCAGGACTGAGCAGGCTGGGCGGGCGCACCTTGTCCTGTAGGAAGAGCAGCACGTTCCGGGGGCCCAGTTCCAGGGCGGGGTCTAGGTACGTGGAAAGCTGCATGTCGCTAGTGATGTGGCCCTCGTGCGTGTCGACCACAGGAGCCCACAAGTCCCTGACAGAGGACAGAAGAGGTGCTGTCATGAGGGGGCGCATGGCTTGAGATCCGAAGCCCACGGGCGCCCAGCTTGATGCGGGGGCCCAGAGCTCTGATACCCGCTGACTTGAAGCGAGCCCCAGAGCAAAGGACAGTCCCCATCTTGGCCCCTCGCGGAAGGCATCCCAACCGCCCCGGCGCGCTGCGCAGCCCGACCCAACCCGGCCCGGCCCGGCCCTCTCACCGGTCACTCGACCACAACACCAGCGGCACCTGCTGCTCCGCCACCACCGCCGCCGCCACCGCGACCAGCAACAGCGGCAGCCACGGCATTTGCCAGAGCGCCGGGGCCCACCGCGTCCCTGTCCTCACCCGAGCCACCACTCCCGCCGCCATCATAGCCTCAGCCTCCACTGCCTGGGAGGCCGCCGCCGCCGCAGATCAGGTGACCATGGCCCCCTCCCGAACCCCGCCCCACCCCACCATTGGTCCGGGAGTAAGCTGTCTCACGGAGTCGCCCACGATTGGGCCAAATGCTTGGCATTCTCAGCCACTCCTTTGCACTGGTTGGCTATACGAGTCTTCAGGCACGCATGCTCTGCGTGAGAAAGGGGGCGGAGCCGAGCCCTACCTGATCAGACCCGGCCCATCCTGGCGCCGCGCTGTGCGGTTCGGTGCAGCTCGGTGCGGCTCGGTGCGGCCCAGCGGCGTGGTATGGTGCCAGAGTGCTGCATACCGAAACATTTGCCCTTCCCTGTTTCAGTCTTTTTGCTTAAAATTGCAAAAGTGGTGTGCTTTTCCTGCAGATAGACTCTCCCTGGTACAGGTGAGAGGAGAATGCAATCCTTAGCGTGAGGAGAGATGGGGACCCAAGAAGGAATCGAGGGGAACACCAGCACTTAAAAAAAGGGCAGGGAGGAGGAGGGTCCAGAAAAGACACTGGAAGCAGCATCCGAAGAGGGGGGGGAACCGCAGGGGAAGCGTGGTTTCACGGACGCTATGGTTACCAATGTTACTTGTCAATTGCCGCTAAATGGTAAAATAAGGACAGAAAACTGTTACTTGAACTTAGTCACAACTGGCAACTTTGGGAGTGTGAGTCTGAGATTTGCCCTTAAGGAAGAAAAAAGAGTGACAGCTAAAGTCAGGAAATGGAAGACAACCTCAAATGAATTGGGAGGTTTTTTATCTTTTTCTGTGCCAGTTTGTTTGTTTGCTTGTTTCTCAGACTGGTGATTGTTGCAAACAAAATGATAAATACAACCAAATATTGATTTCTCCATAAGGGTATTATCCTTATTAATTTAGGAGGAAGCAAACAGATATCTTCAACTTACTTTGGAATGCACCAAAAATAAAATGGAAAGAGGGTAGATATAAGTATGTGACAAAACAAGGATACTAAAATGTTAATGGCAAAATCTAGGAGGTGGGCATACATGAGCTGGGTTGAATTTGTGTCCACCCAGAATTTGTAAGTGCAATCTTATTTGGAAATAAGGTCTTTGCAGATGTAATCAAGTTACAATAAAGTCATATTGGAGTAGGATGGGCCTTAATGCAATGGCTGGTGTCCTTACAAGAGAGGAATTTGGACACAGACACACAGGGAAGAAGGCCAGATGACACTGAAGACAGACCGAAGTGATGCAACTACATCCCAGGGAACACCAATGATTGCTGGCATCAACAGAAGCTAAGAAAAAGGCCTGAAACAGATTCTTCCCTACGCCTGGCTCAGTGGCCCACACCTATAGTCCCAGCACTTGGGAGGCCAAGACAGGAGGATCAGGAGTTGAAAGCCAGCCTCAGCAATGGCGAGGCACTTAGCAACTCAGTGAGACCCTGTCTCTAATAAAATACAAAAAAGTGCTGGGGATGCGGCCCAGTGGTCGAGTGCCCCTGAGTTCAATCCCCGGTACCAAAAGAAAAAAAAAAAAACAAATTCTTCCCTAGAACCTTCAGAGGGAGCTCAGTTCTACCAACACCTTGATTTTGGACTTGTAGTACCAGAACTGCGAGAGAAGAAAATTATGCTGTTTTAAGCCTCCCAGTTTGTAGTAACTTGCTACAGCAACCCTCAAAAATTAACACACTGTGTTTGATATATATTTTATGCTAAAAATATAGGGAGAAGGTTTTATAATGCCCTTTGTCAGCCAGGATGTTAAGAAGTAGTATACATTGTATACAATGGTAGCAACAATTGATACAGCCTTTTCAACGTTGTATTTTTTTTTTTTCTTTCTTTTTGCTACTAGGGATTTAACCCAGGGATGCTTCAACACTGAGCCACATCCCCAGACCTTTTTATATTTATTTTGAGACAGGGTCTCACTAAATTGCTTATGGCTTCACTAAGTTGCTGAGGCTGGTCTTGAACTTGTGATCCTCCTGCTTCAGCCTTCTAAGTCACTGGGATTGCAGGCATGCAAGCCTTTCCGATTTGACAGTATCTAGCAAACTGTAAAATATGTTTGATTTTTAACCAAGCAATTTCACTCTTACGAATCCATTCAACAGAAATATTCAGCTGAGCAAAAGATACATGTACAAATATATCCATTTGTAGTGGCAAAAATTTAAGAACTTGTGACTGGACACACTATCCTGTCACTGCTGTTACCATACCTATCCCCTCAAATGCCAGGATGTTTGTAACTTGAACCAGAAGGTTGCTGAAGAAAACCAACATCAGGGATGAGCCTCGCACTAGAAGAATTCAATCTCCATCCTGAGCCTGGGATGAGAGAACCAGGGAGCCAGAGGCTTACCATTTCCCTGCCATGAAGTGCAGGAAGACATACCAGAAGGGGGTGGGGTAGGGCTAGGAGCCACCACCCTTTATACATGATGACTCTGTCCCAGCCCTATTGTCTGAACATAGCCTCATGTAGCTAACAGCCTACTTATCACCTCCACCTGTCAGAGAAACTGGTTATAAGATTAGTCATGGTTATCATGTGTGGTTTGGACTGGAACAATGACAATTGAACCGGAGAGAGGAAGTGAGCCTGATAGGACATTGTATAAAATGACAGTTGGCTCTTAGGTCTCTCTGAGTTGGGAACTGGGGTATTAAATCAATAAGGGACATGTTAATTTGGGGTGTTTGTGGGACCCCTCCCAGAGACAACATCCAGGCCTGAGCTGCCTGTGGTGACAGGTTTTCACTGGAGCTGTCTCCAGAAGCTGTCAAGCAAGGGGTTTAAGTCCCAGTGACATGAATTACAAAAGGAGCCAACGGCCACAGGTAAATACTGTGGAAGAATAGAGCAAACTTAAAAGCTTGTTGCAGGGCGAGGTGGTGCACACCTGTAATCCCAGCACTTTGGGAGGCTGAAGCAGGAGGATTGTGAGTTCAAAGCCAACCTCAGCAATGGCGAGGCACTTAGCAACTCAGTGAGACCCTGTCTCTAATAAAATACAAAAAAGGGCTGGGCCGGGCGCGGTGGCACACGCCTGTAATCCCAGCACTTTGGGAGGCTGAGACAGGAGAATCGCGAGTTCAAAGCAAGGGCTGGGGATGTGGCCCAGTGGTCGAGTGCCCCTGAGTTCAATCCCTGGTACCAAAAAAAAAAAAAAAAAAAAAAAAAAAAAAAAAAAATTGTCTCATGTTTACCAACACAAAGGCTACCATTTAAATAGTTTCAAGGTCAATACTTTCTCCCATGCTGGGGGTGGAGTTTAGTGTAGAGCCCATGCTTAATATGCAGAAGACCCTGGGTTCAATCCCCAGCACACACACAAAAAGACTTTCTGGTAACTATGACCTTGCTAGCTGAGCTGCTTCTATCTGTGGGGGAGAAACTTGCCGGTGCTGCTTTTATTCTTCCCTGAGTTACCAGCAGTCGCTGTTGTGGTGACCCTTGAATACAAGTCTGCAGTGAAGTCTAAGGAAGATGTAGGACAGCAGGTCGTGATCCAGAATGACAAATGACCAAAAGAAGGAGACATAGGTCTGGGAAGGAGGTGTAGAGAGGAGCACACACCTGAGGCCTCTTTGACCATAAGATAACTTCTAAACTGAGTCTATCATCAAATTTGGACAGCACTAATGAGTACCTTCTGTCCTGGGGCTTCATCTTTAAGTTAAAACCATTTTTATGAAAACCCTTGCAAGTCATAATCACCCCATGTATTAGTAAGTTTTTGTCACTGTGACTGAAATACGTGACAAAAATAAGTTAGAGGAGCAAAGTTTATTTGTGTCTCCCAATTTCAGGTGTCTCCAGTCTATGGATGGCTGGCTCTATTCCTCTGGACCAGATGATGTTCTGAGGCAGAGCATAATGGCAGAAGGGCATGGCGGAGGAAAGCTCATGGTAGCCAGGACACAGAGTGCACCTGTACAAGTATCTAGGAACAAAGTATAACCCCCAAGAGCACAGCCTGGCGACCTACTTCTTCCATCCTTGCCAACCTGCCTACAGTTTCCACCCACTACAGTAGTCCTTTTAAGTTATTAATCCATCAAATAGATCAATCTACTCATTAGGTTACAGCTCTCATAATCTACTCACTTCATCTCTGAACATTCCTTCATTGCTTAATACATGAGCTTTTTTGAGGACATCTCATATTCAAATCATAACACACCATGGCTTCTTAAATTACCTTAATGTACTATTGGACACGTACCAAAATGTGTGTAATACCATACATGTTTGCATGTATGTTCCATGTACATGTGTGTGACCTATAGATGTGGTATTAAAAGGAACCTCACAGACCATGCTCTGGATTTCACAGAGCATTGGTGATTCCTTGGTAGAAAACTGTGAAGGAAATGCCATCTTCCTGCCTCCCTTTCATCAGAAGTAATTGCAGGGCTGGGGTTGTTGTGTAGCATGTGTGAAGCACTGGGTTCTATTCTCAGCACCACATATAAATAAATAGATAGATAAAAGGCTCAGCAATAACTAAAATAACAATAATAAAGGAAGTAATTGCAATCCTGAATTCGGTGTTATCATTGTGTTTTTTTTTTTTTTTTTTTTTTTGGTAAAAACTTTCTCAGGAGCACTGGACCACTGGGCCACATCCCCAGCCCTTTTTTAAAAAAAATATTTATTTATTTACTTTAGTTATACACAATGCAATGCATTTATGTTTACGTGGTGCTGAGGATCGAACCCGGGCCACGCATGTGCAAGGCGAGCAGCTCTGCTGCTGAGCCACAACCCCAGCCCCCCCAGCCCATTTTTGTACTTTATTGGAGACAGAGTCTCACTAAATTGCTAAGTGCCTTGCACTGAGTTGCTAAGTGCCTCACCATTGCTGAGGCTGGCTTTGAACTTGCGATCCTCCTGCCTCAGCCTCCCAAGTGCTGGGATTATAGGCATGCGCCACCGCGCCCGGCTTGGTTTGGTTTTGTTTAATAGGTTTGATGTAGGATAGAAGAAATATGGATAGGTAGAAAGGACACAAGAGGGAAGGAAGGAGGGACTGCAGCTTTATATCTAAAAACTCCATGGACACTCTCACCTTTGCTCCCTAGGCCTATTTTCCACCACGCCTAAATTCTTAAAAGGTCCAATAAATCTTAGAGCACTGTAATTCCAGTTACATAATGCCTATGGACTTTGTTACTTTACATATGTATTTTTGGAGTGATTAAAAGAAATGTAGTGCTGGACGTAGTGGCACACGCCTATAATCCCAGTAACTCTGAGACTGAATACAGCAAGAGGATCCCAAGTTCAAGGCCAGCCTGGGCAACTTACATAAATGGCTGGGGGTATAACTCAGTAGTAGAGTGAACTTGAGCTCAATACCCAGTACTGGGGGAAAAAAGCCCTAGAGCCTTTGGAGGTGGCACATGCCTGGAATCCCAACTGCTTAGGAGGCTGAGGCAGGAGGATAGCAAGTTCAAGGCCAGACTCAGCAACCTAATGAGGCCCTGTCTCAAAAAATAAAAAGGGGCTGAGGATGTGGCTCTGTGGTAAAGCACCCCTGGGTTCAATCCCCACTACCAAAAGAAAAAAAAAGCCTAGAGATAGAGAAAATGTTAGAAACCAATTTTTGTGGGTACATTTCAAGAGCTATCTATTAACTAGATAACATCAATATGAAGATTCTGAAAATAACCAGAACATGGTGACCCACTCTGTGCTCTAAAATAAAAGGAATAGAGATTACTAGGCTGGTAGCAGCACTGCATGCTTCTTATGTTCATCATTTACAAAGTTTTCTTCAAAAATAGAACCCAAGACCACCAAAGCACATCTCACTCTCAAGCACCCATGTTGCCGCCTGCAGCAACAATACCGCGGGAAAGAAATCGGAGGCAGACTGGGAATGAGTGGTTCCTTTATTGTTCATTCTTCTTCTCTCTTCCCTTCTTTATCTTCTCTCTGATTCCGCCCCCGTTCCTCTCTACCGTCTGGTTAAATACTCTTTACCCATCACAGATGCATTAGTTCTCTTAATAAGCATACCCCTGTCTCACAAGCTCGACTTACAGGTGCAGCACGCAGTGCTCACGAGCACAGAAAAATTCTTAGTCAATTACCACAAAGGTCAGGTGTAAGTTGTAGTAAACAAAGCCTTGCTTCTGACAAACAAATAAGTGCCACCTCCTCTAGCTCCCAGCTCTCAGCCAGCCGCCATCTCAGAGCCACTTCCTCAACAAAGGCTCTTACACACCCACATTCTTCTTTCTCCCTTTCAGTGTGTATCCTGCTCTATTGCTTGTTTTCCTAAACAAATCACCTTGCTTTCCTGAATAATCTGTATTTATGACTATTTTTTTTTTGGTACTGGGGATTGAACTCAGGGGCGCTCGACCACTGGGTCACATCGCCAGCCCTTTTTTGTATTTTTATTTAGAGACAGGGTCTCACTGAGTTGCTAAGTGCCTCGCCATTGCTGAGGCTGGCTTTGAACTCGCGATCCTCCTGCCTCAGCCTCCCAAAGTGCTGGGATTACAGGCGTGCGCCACGGCACCTGGCTGTATTTATGACTATTTTGAAGCATCCTGAAATTCCTTTCTGTGCTATAAGTCAAGAACCTGCTAGGGCTGAGTTGATATCCCCTTCTCCCTTCTGGGGACCTCCTTGGATGCCATTCAGTGACATTTCAACCACTTCTGTAATGCACCTCTGAACAGTCTACTGTTCAATTTACATGGATTTGTGCTTCCTTCATTCTGTCTTTTTTTTTTTTTTTAAACTCAGGGGCACTCGACCACTGGGTCACATCCCCAGCCCCTTTTTTGTATTTTATTTAGAGACAGGGTCTCACTGAGTTACTAAGTGCCTGGCTATTGCTGAGGCTGGCTTTGAACTCACGATCCTCCTGCCTCAGCCTCCCAAAGTGCTGGGATTACAGGTGTACACACCATGCCCGGCCCCTATTCTTTGTTAAGGAGGGTCTTCTTGGGCTCTTGTCTTTCCATGTAAATTTAGAATCAACTTGTTGAATCCTTCCAAAAAATGTTGATTCAAAGGGGCTGGGGACATAGGTCACTCTACTCATAGGTAGAGTGCTTGTCTTGCATGCACAAGGCCCTGGGTTCAAACCTGTTGTTGCCGGAAAGGGATTGCAGCCTGGAATGGCAGCGCCACGGGAAGGAGTCCGGAGACAGGATGGAGACAAAAAAATTCTTTAATCTTTCTGTCTCTGTCCCTTGTAATTTCTAACACCACATACACACTCTCACAAGAAACCAAGGCACCTACTCTTACAAGAAATTACAATATATCTATACAATAGCGATAACCCTGTCCTTTCTCTCTCTGGTCTCATCCCATGCACCCGAGCAGGAATGGCGCTAGCTTGATCTGCCGAGTCACGGCTCAAATCTCTCGAGATCCTGGACCAAGTCCCGTGAGACTACGGAAGGCGGAAATGCCCAAAAATGTCTATGGCCCGTAGTCAACCGCAATCTTAGCTATCTCCCCAAACAGGGCTCCTGCATTTCCCCACTTTTGTTTTAAAGAGGGGATGCTCTAGGACGTCTATGTGCAACCAACATTCTTACCCGTCATCGGATAATCAAGGCTGTGCCCTTGACTCCTGTCTTAGGTTGATATGTCGGCCACATGAGACTGTCCCGTGCGACTGTGCCTGTCTTAGGTTGTCCCCCTCTGGGGATCTTACCCGTCATTGGCTAACCAGCCATCCAATGGAGCCCTTTAGGATCGACTGTGTAAGATGACTAACAGCCGTCCAAGTGTGAGGAGATGCTGCGGCTTTAAGGCGACAAGCCTTTTGGTGATGAGCCAAATTGCATAGCATATCAAATTCTTTAAACAAATCAGCTGCCCTAAGTTCTATCAAGTAACACACTGAGTTCTCTAAACAAATACCCCCAAGGTACTGTCCCATGAAGTCCCAAACAATGAAAGATCAAAATGTCCACTTGTTATAACACGTAGATCTAGGAGGCCCCATGCATGCAGAGCAGAGGCCACACCGCTGGTGAGGTTGTTTGACATTTGAGCAGCAGGGATGCTTGCAGCGACCGCGATCCCTGCAGCTGTAGCAGCAGCCGTCTTTTTATTGTCTAGACAATGCCACCGGCAAATCTTCAGGGCCCGATACCTAGAGACTCAAGCATCAATTATTAAAGGAAAGGCAGTGCTATTCCAGCACTGAGTCAAGAGGTGAATTGTCAAACTAAAAAATAGAATTATTAGATTAGAAAATTAAAGTTGATTTCTGCTCACACACATTGCAGCCTGAGCTCCCACAAACATAAGCTGGCAAAACATCACATTTAGAACAAAACAAAGAAAGACTGAGGGTATTTACTGCATTAAAGATAGATTAAAGAAAAACTAAAAGCACTTTGGAGAAATAATTTGTTAGCTGGAACTCTCGAGATTCTGCATACACAGTAGTCCTTTACCTGTTGAAATAATTGAAATTAATCATTTATTAAACAAATGAAGTTAATAACAAATAAGCAACCTCATGTCAAAACACCAAAATATCAGGTTTTACAGCACTAGTCATATTTTTTGCTAAAGAGAAGTCCCTGGGACAACTATAAAACAAAATTGAAGGTAACTTCACTTATTAAATTATTTTACCCAATTTGAATATTCTTAAAATTAAATGAATTAGAGTTATTTGGATCCATATATATATATATATATATATATATATACATATATATGTATATATATATATGTATTCACAAGCGCTTTGTTATTTTTGATGTCACACTGGACAGACGCATATACAAACATATATTTGTGACGTCACATTAACATGAAATTTAGACAAATACACAGACATAAACACATATATAAAAAGTAAAAAAAAAAAAAATACAATTGTGTGCACACTAAAGAGAGATCTCTTCGTCCCAGCTGGGAGGAATGACATTTAAGTTGTGACATATTTTGAAGGACTCTTTTAAGGGAATCATTCCATATCTTCATCATGGTCCTCTTGATTTTGTACCTTTTTTATTAATCTTGATTCCTCAACAACTTCATCTTCATCCTTTTGATTTGGTACCTGTTTTATTAATCTAGATGGTATCCATATTGGAGAGGATTCATGCTTTGGAAAAACACAAACAGATCCTCTCCCCCAAATTAATACTGGATCTGGACCCTTCCATGTACCTGAAAGAACATCCTTCCAGTAAACCAAAGGTTTATGTTGTTGATGTGGGTTCCAATGTCTGTCTCCAGCAGAATAACCATCAGAGTCTAAAGTTAAAAAATTTAAAGTAGGGCTGGGATTGTGGCTCAGCGGTAGAGCGCTCGCCTAGCGCGCGCGTGGGCGACCCGGGTTCGATCCTCAGCACCACGTACAAATAAAACTCATTGAATAAAACGCATTGTGTACAACTAAAGCAAATAAATAAAAATATTTAAAAAAAATTAAAGTAAACAGGGCAACTGCCAATCTGTCCTTAGGATTTTTCCAGTTTCCTTCTTTCTGTTTTAACAACATAACTTTTAGTGTGCGGTTTGCTCTTTCAATAATGCCCTGACCCTGAGGATTGTATGAGATGCCTGTTTTATGGGATATGTTGAATTTTGCGCAAAACTGTTTGAAAGATGAGGACATATATGCGGGGCCATTATCTGTTTTAAGCATTTTGGGGATGCCCAATGCAGCAAAAGCTTGTAAACAATGAGATGTGACATCTTTAACTTTTTCTCCGGAATGTAAGGAAGCAAAAATCATGCCTGAGCATGTATCTATGGTTACATGAATAAATCACAATTTTCCAAAGCTTGGCTCATGAGTAACATCCATCTGCCACAAATGATTGGGCATTAATCCTCTAGGGTTAACACCAAAATGAGGATTGGGCAAATGTGTCATACAAGATTTACAATCTTTTACAATTGTTCTGGCTTGCTCTTTTGTGATTTTAAACCTACGTTGCAAGGTGGTGCTGTTGACGTGAAACTGGGAGTGAAATAAAGTAGCTTGCTGGAGAGCTGAAAGTATAAAGATTGCTTGGGTAAGGGCATCAGCCTTTTGATTACCTTCATGGAGGGGACCAGGCAAGTTGGTATGTGCTCTAATATGCCCTACGAATAGAGGTTCTTTTCTTGCCCACAAAAGTTTTGTATGTGATAAAACAATTTAAAGGCTGGAGTATGAGGTGCTATTGGTCCTGCTAGCTCTAATTTTGGGACGGCATGTACAATACAGGGGCTATATGAAAAAATGTTCATGGGCTACTCGCTAAAATTTTCCAGAGCTCTTACCACAGCTTCCAGTTCCACTAGTTGAGCTGATTTGTGTGCAGTTATGTAAGTTATGTTTTCTTTTTTTAGTGACGACTGCAGCAGTACCATTTGAGGACCCATCTGTGAATACATTTAATGCCTTAGGAATAGGTTGATTTTTTATTACCTGTGAAAATATAATAGGACGATTGATAGAAAAAGATAATATAGGAGACTTAGGAAGATGATTATCAAAATTTGCAGAAGTAGAGCATCTAGCTATAGCCCAATCATTATCATTGAAGCATAAGTATTCAATCTGTGACGATGAATAGGGAGTAATAATAGTAGCAGGGTGAATGCCAAATATTTTAGTAGAAGTCTTAAGTCCTTGAAGAATAAGTTTAGCCACCATGGAGGTATAAGACTCAATTATGCTTTTAGGAGAGACAGGCAAATGTATCCATAATAAAGGCCCTTGTTGCCAAAATACTCCTGTGGGTGTATATTGTGAAGAAATAATAATCAATATCAGCGGTTGATTTAAATCAAATCTATCACAATGAGCTCCTTCGATGGCTTTTACTACTACCTTTAAAGCTTTCCTAGCATCAGGAGTCAATGTTCGCGGTGAGGATGGATCAGGGTCCCCTCGAAGGATATCAAATAAAGTTTTTAATTGGCCAGTAGTGAGGTTTAGTGTAGGGCGAAGCCAATTAATGTCTCCCAGTAGTTTTTGGAAATCATTGAGGGTGGTTAAATGTTCTTTATTTATTAAAATTTTTGGGGGGTCTAACAAAAGTATCCATGATTTTAAATCCTAAATATAATATGGGAGATCTGGTTTGAACTTTTTCTTCTGCTATATATAATCCGTATTTTTTTAAATTTTCTACCACGTCACTGAATATATTAAATAAGATTTTTTGATTAGGGTGGGCCAGTAAAATATCATCCATGTAATGTAGACACATGAGGTTTGGATATTTATTTTTAATGGGTTGGATGGCCTTGTCCACATATATTTGGCATATGGTGGGGCTATTAGCCATTCCCTGCGGCAAAACCTTCCATTGATATCTCTGATCAGGGCCATTATTGTTAATAGAAGGAACTGAAAAAGCAAACCTGGAGGCATCCAGAGGATGTAGGGGAATAGAAAAGAAGCAATCCTTTATATCAAGACTAATAACATGGAAATTTTTTGGAATAGCTATAGGATTCGGAAGTCCAGGTTGAGTAGGGCCCATGACTTGCATGGTTTTATTAATTTGTCTAAGATCATGTAATAATCGCCATTTTCCTGATTTTTTCTTGATCACAAATATGGGGGAATTCCAGGGAGAGGTGGAAGGTTCTATATGTCCTGCTTCTAATTGTTCCTGAACTAGTAGGTGGGCCGCTTGTAATTTCTCCTTAGATAGGGGCCACTGAGGGACCCACACTGGCTTATCAGAAAGCCATGGTATTTTCAAAATTATTTTCTCAGTGGCCCCGAAGAAAAATGTCTTTTTCCTATATGATAATGATTTCTTTTTGGGTTAAGCTTACCTGTACTTTTTGATGATTTCTTATAGGGTTAAGATTACCCTGTAGATTTTTACATTTAACACCTGTAGGTTTGGTTGCAAGGTGTACTCCCATTTGTTGTAAAATATCTCTTCCCCATAAAGTAACCGGTAGATTAGGTAAAACATAAGGCTGAAACGTGCCTTTATGTCCTTCATCATCCTCCCATTTTAATATTACCGCACTTTTTTCTGGGAGGTTATTATATTCCAAGCCTCTTAAACTGGTTGAAGCTTTTTGCAGAGGCCAGTGTTTGGGCCATTGACGTAAATTAATGATGGAAGAATCAGCTCCAGTATCTATAAGACCCTCCATTTCTATTCCTTGGATTCTTATTTTACACATAGGCCTCCTTGTACAGTCCCGAACCCAGCAAACCATGGGTTTCAAATCAGTGGAATAAAATCCTCTATTGTTCCTATTTAGAGGCATATTCATTTTAAATGAATTATGTAAATTTGGAAGGAGGAGCAGCTGAGCAATTCTATCTCCCTGATTAATAGAACTTATACTTTGGGGTGAGCTAAGCATTATTTTTATTTCCCCTTTATACTCTGAGTTTATTACGCCTGGGGTCACTTGCAAACCTAATAAGCTCTCAGGACTTTGCCCGATAATAAGTCCTACAGTCCCTGAGGGAAGAGGTCCCCTGACTCCTGTGGGAATCAGTTGAACCCCCATTTCAGGTGTTAACACTATTCAGGTGGTGGAACAGAGGTCTAATCCTGCATTTCCTCCTGTTCCTCTGGCGAGGGAGTGGATGGGTAATAGGGATTGTGTCGGGGAAGCATCTGAGTGGATGCTTGATGATACTCCTCTTCCAATGCCTCGTACATTTGTGGGCCCCGGGGCATTGGTCCCCATGCCCCGTTTTTTGAATTCCTGAACAAAGGATTTCCATGGATGTCAAATTTTGAATAGCATTTATTGGCCCAATGATTTCCTTTCTTACACCTGGGGCAGCAACCTGGAGCACGGTATGAATTTGGTCTTATTTCTCTTTTGGGATTTTGCCTAGAATAGCCTGATTGATTATGATAATTTTGCCTAGAATATCCTGATTGAATATAATGTCTATGTTGAGCTCTTGTAAAATTTTGAGGGGCAGCATCTCTCATAGCTGCTGCAATCATATTCCCTGTGACAAAGGCATCATTTATATCTTTACATAGTTGTATATATATGGAAAGATCCTTTTTATTTTTCCATGGCCTGATGGCTTCCTGGCAATACTTATTAGCATTTTCGTACGCTAATTGAACAACTAATGGCATAACTTGATCAATGTCTCCAAAAACTCTACCTGCAGTTCTCAAAAGTCGATCAGCAAATTCAGCATATGGTTCATTAGGTCCTTGAATTACTTTGGACAAGCTACCTTGTAGATCCCCAGGTCCTTGTACAGTTTTCCATGCCTTTAAGGCAGCTGCGTTTATCTGAGCATATACTCCTGGGGTATAATATTTTTGATCCTGTACGTCTGCGAATTGCCCTTCTCCTGTGAGCTTTCTATATTATGGTCTCCAAACCCTGCATCTGCATTTCTTTTAGCTGTTTCTATACAAAGTTCTTGAAATTGCGATTGCCAAACCAAGTATTGTCCCCCACTTAATGTTGCTTTACATAGACGTTTCCAGTCTGCGGGGGTTAAGCTAAAGGTGTTAAGGGACTCCAGTATACTCAACGTGAAAGGAGCTTGGGGTCCAGAAGTCATTACTGCCTCTTTGAGATTTTTTATTGTTTTGAAATCTACTGGCTGGTGGCCCCTCTGTCCATTTTCATATTCAAATACTGGCAGTTCCCAATGTATCTGTGAGTTACCCTCAAGAGCACATAAGTGCTCAGAAAGACTTTTTATTTCTGTTTCTAGGGTATGCAAACATCTAGTGATACCCTTCATATTTTCTGTAATCGATTTCACCCATGGGGGAGTAGAGGACACAAGTTCCTCCACTTGATGATCCCTTATCTTGGTCTTCCTTAATTTCCTTTTGTTCATTTTCTCAAAATCACCTTTAGTTAATTCCTCCTCACTACTACTACTCTCATTGGTCCTAACTGACTCAGTAACATCCTGAGTCCCAGGTTCAATTGAGACCATGTATCCTTGAAGTATCTCTAATAAATCTTGAATAGCTTTAACAGCTCGGATCTTTGTCATTTTGGGGACGCTTCTAATACTCTCCTTACTGGTCTTAGTTGACTCAGCGGAATCTACGCTTTCATGATCGCCTTCACTGTTTTCTAAATCCTCCTCACTAACGACAGATTCATCTATATCAAAGAATTCATCAAGAGCCTCGTACACTTGGGTCTTAGTTATTTTCGAACCCATTTTAACCGCTCTGACTAGAGACTCCTGCGAGGTTTCTCAGTTCTTACCTGCCGTGCTGAATTCCCCGTATGGGCCACCAACTGTTGTTGCCGGAAAGGGATTGCAGCCTGGAACGGCAGCGCCACGGGAAGGAGTCCGGAGATAGGATGGAGACGAAAAAATTCTTTAATCTTTCTGTCTCTGTCCCTTGTAATTTCTAACACCACATACACACTCTCACAAGAAACCAAGGCACCTACTCTTACAGGAAATTACAATATATCTATACAATAGCGATAACCCTGTCCTTTCTCTCTCTGGTCTCATCCCATGCGCCCAAGCAGCAATGGCGCTAGCTCGATCTGCCGACTCACGGCTCAAATCTCTCGAGATCCTGGGCCAAGTCCCGTGAGACTACGGAAGGCGGAAATGCCCAAAAATGTCTATGGCCCGTAGTCAACCGCAATCTTAGCTATCTCCCCAAACAGGGCTCCTGCACAAACCCTAGCACCAAAAAAACAAACAAAAAAAAACAAAACAAACAAACAAACAAAAAAAAACCTTTATTTGATTTTTAAATTATGGTAACATCTGCATAATGTGGCCATGGCTGGTGGCTAAAACCTGTAATTCCAGCAGCTCAGGGGGCTGAGGCAGGCGGATTGGGAGTTCAAAGCCAGCCTCAGCAATTTAGGGAGGCCCTACACAACTCAGCAAGACCCTGTCTCTAAAAAGGACTGGGATGTGGCTCAGTGGTTAAGCCCCCCGGGGTTCAATTCCTGGTGCCAAAAAAATGCATAATATAATACCACCATTTTAATTTAAAAAAGAGTTATTGTGATAAAATATACATTAACATAACCTTTCTTTTTCTTCTTTTTGTTGTTGTTGTTGCTGGGGCTTGAACCCAAGGTGCTCTACTACCAAGAGACAGCTCCAGTCCTTTTTTTTTTTTAATATTTATTTATTTGCTTTAGTTGTACACAATGCGTTTATTTTTACGTGGTGCTGAGGATCGAACCCGGGGCCGCACACGTGCTAGGTGAGCGCTCTACCGCTGAGCCACAATCCCAGCCCCCCTTTTTTTTTTTAATGTTTATTTATTTACTTTAGTTGTACACAATGCATTTATTTGTACGTGGTGCTGAGGATGGAACCCAGGCCGTGCACATGCTAGGTGAGCGCTCTACCACTGAGCCACAACCCCAGCCCCTAAAAAAATTTTTTTAAAGGGCTGGGTGTGCTGGGTGGCCCAGGCCTGTGATCCTAGTAATTTGAGAGGCTGAACCAATAGGATCACAAGTTGGATGCCAGCCTCAGCAACCTAGCAAGGCCCTAAGCAATTTAGGAGAACTTGCCTCTAAATAAATAAATAGAACTGCAGATGTGACTCAGTGGTAAAGTGCCCCAGGGCTCAATCCCCAGTGCAATACAACAAACACCAAGTTTTAAAGGGATGGGATATAACTCAGTGGTGGTGCACCTGCTTAGCATGTGTGAGGCCCTGGGTTCAATCCCCAGTACTGCAAAAATAATAATATTTACTGCACTTTTTTTTTTTTTTTTTTTTTTTTTGGTAGCAGGGATTAAACTCAGGGGGACTCGACCACTGGGCCACATCCCCAGACCTTTTTTGTATTTTATTAGAGAAGGGTCTCACTGAGTTGCCAAGTGCCTCGCCATTGCTGAGGCTGGCTTTGAACTCGTGATCCTCCTGCCTCAGCCTCCCAAGTGCTGGGATTACAGGCATGCGCCACCGTGCCGGGCTTACTGGACTTTTTTGTGAATAGTTTCCATATGTTTAAGAAAGTTCTTCTGGGCTGGGGTCGTGGCTCAGCGGCAGAGCGCTCGCCTCACATGTGCGTGGACCAGGTTCGATCCTCAGCACCACGTAAACATAAATGCACTGCATTGTGTACAACTAAAGTAAATAAATAAATATTTTTTTTAAAAAAAGGACTTAAAAAAAAAAAAGAAAGAAAGTTCTTCTTGGGCTGTTGTTACAAGTGGTAGAGCGCTTGCCTAGCATGTGTGGGGCACTAGGTTCGAGCCTCAGCACTACATAAAAATAAATAAAGGTATTGCGTCCATCTACAATTTTAAAAAAAAAGAAAGTTCTTGAGCTGGGCTTGTGACTCATATCTATTATTCCGTTGACCCTGTAAAAGAAAAGAAAGGAAATGGGCAAAAGATATGAAAGAAGATACACAGATGGGAAATAACCATATGAAAAGACGCTCAGTGGGAGAGCACTTGCCCAACACATGGGAGGGCCTGGGTGAAAAAATAATGGAAGGAAAGAAAAGAGACTCAACATCCTATGTCATCAAGAAATTGAAGATTAAGGGGCTGGAGTTGTAGCTCAGCGGCAAAATGCTTGCCTAGTTCATGTGAGGCACTGGGCTGGATTCTCAGCCCCATGTAAAAATAAATAAAGTAAAAGCATTGTGTCCATATACAACTTATATATATATATATATATATATATATATATATATATATATATATGTATATGTATGTATATGTATATATGTGTATATATGTATATATGTATATACATATGTATATATATAGAGAAATTGAAAATTAAAATATCAATAAAAGCCGGGCGCGGTGGCGCACGCCTGTAATCCCAGCACTTTGGGAGGCTGAGGCAGGAGGATCGCGAGTTCAAAGCCAGCCTCAGCAATGGCAAGGCACTTAGCAACTCAGTGAGACCCTGTCTCTAAATAAAAAAATACAAAAAGGGCCAGGGATGTGGCCCAGTGGTCGAGTGCCCCTGAGTTCAATCCCTGGTACCACACACACAAAAAAATATATCAATAAAAAGCAAAGAAATAACAAATTTTGAAAAATAAATGAGTTACCACTGCACACCTACCTATCTGACAAATCCTGGTGAGGATGAGGAACAACAAGAACTCCCATTCACTGCTGGCGGGAATGCAAAATGGTAGCCACATAGGAAGACAGTATGGTGCTTTCTAACAAACCTAAACACATTCTTACCATATAATCCACACTCCTTGGTATTTACCCAAATAAGTTAAAAATTGACATGCACACAGATGTTTATAGCCACTTTATTCATAATTGCCTGAACTTGGTTAGATTAGCTGTTACATTCGTTCAACTGGATATTAATTCAGTGGTAAAAAGTAGCTATAATTGGGTGCAGTAGCACACATCTGTAATCCCAGCTGCTTGGGTGACTGAGGCAAGAGGAACACAAGTTCTAGGCCAGCCTTAGCAATTTAGTGAGACCCTGAATCAAAATAAAAAATATTAAAAGGTCTGGGAATGGAGCTCAATGGTAAAGCACCCCTGGGTTTAATCCCCAATATTGAAAAAAAATCCACAGAGCTGGGCGTGGTGGCGCACGCCTGTAATCCCAGTGGCTCTGGAGGCTGAGACAGGAGGATCACAAGTTCAAAGCCAGCCTCAGCAATGGCGAGGTGCTAAGCAACTCAGTGAGATCCTGTCTCTAAATGAAATACAGAATAGGGCTGGGGATGTGGCTCAGTGGTTGAGTGCCCCTGACTTCAATCCCCCGGTACCAAAAAACAAAAACAAAACAAAAAAGGTTAAAAAATAAATCTTTGGGCTGGGATTGTGGCTCAGCCATGAGCGCTCGCCTAGCACATGTAGGCCCAGGTTCGATCCTCAGCACCACGTAAAAATAAACACATTTAGTACAACTAAAGCAAATAAATAATTTTTTAAAAAATTCATAGAATTTCCTACACTGAGAATGGTAAGTGATGTGAACTATGCATACAGAATTGCCGGTCTGGTTGTCTGAACATTTTGTTGCTGGCTTATTTTTGTGGTTCCATCATCTTTTCTTTCTCTTCTCATTGTTGTTAAAGTATCAATATTGTGTCTAATCTTGTCAATATTGCAAGTAGCAAAGGGTTTCAACCTGTCCTTGCTTCTGCTAACCAAAATACAGTAATTAATTTTTTTTATATATTTGGTAACTTTTTGTGATTTGTTTTAGGGCTGGGAATAGGCTCAGTGGTAGAGCATGTGCTTAGTTTATGTGAGGCCCTAGGTTCCATCCCCAGCACCAAACGACAACGAAGAACTCCTCAAACTAGGTAACTTTGGGCAACACTTAGGAGAGCCCCAAGTATGAAGAATCAATTCAGTTCTACCCAGAGTCCTTCTGCCTCAACCTCCTGAGTCACTAGGATTATAAGTGTGCACCACCATATCTAACTAGTTTTGAGGGTTTTTTTTTTTTTTAATTGGGACTATAATCCAGGGGCATTTTACCACACTGAGCCACATCCCCAGCCCTTTTTTAAAATTTTGAGATGAGGTCTTGCTAAATTACTGAGGCTGGCCATGGGCCATGAATTTGCAATCCTCCTGCCTCAGCCTCCCAAGCCACTGGGATCATAGGAGGGGGTGCACCATCTTGCCCAGCTAGGTTTTTTAAAAATATTTATTTGCTTTAGTTGTACATAATGCCTTTATTTTTACGTGGTGCTGAGGATTGAACCCCGGGCCGCACATGTGCTAGAAGAGCGCTCTATCGCTGAGCCACAACCCCAGCCCTCCCACCCACCCCTGCCCAGCTAGTTTTTTTTTTTTTTTGGGGGGGGGGGACTAGGGAAGCCTAATTACTGAGTCATATCCCCCAGATATATTTTTTCAGGGGGTGGATACTGGGGATTGAACTCAGGGGCGCTTAGCCACTGGGCCACATCCCCAGCCCCCCCCCCCTTTTTTCAGGGTGTTCCCAAGGAGTTTATTTGGGTAACCTGGGGGGGGCCCTGAACCTAGAAGAAGGTGTTTGGCCTCTTGGTGGTGAAGCGTGGCTTGTGCTGGCAACGCAGGACCCGATGGGGCAGCAGGAACTTGATCTTGGAGTCGTGGAACTGCTTGACTTGCTGGCTGATCTCCTCCACCTTCATGATCTGGATGGAGTGGGCCGGGGCGCAGTGCCGGGCTCCCATGTCTCGGTAGCACTGGGTGACAGCGCCCGCGGTGGTCAGGTCACGGTATTCCCGGTACATGTTGTGGGTGCCGCTGCGGGAGTCATAGCGCAGCCAGATGCCGAAGTTCTTCACCCGCAGGGGGACTTCTCAAACAGCTGCGCACAGTAGACCATTTCCCCTGAAGACTTCTTCATCTTCTTTAGCTGAGATACAAAATACCAGAAGCAGGACTTGGCGACAACATGATTGGGTGCAAAGATTCGCATTCGGTAGAGAGGTGGGGTGTGACATTTTGGGGTGGGCAGGCAGCGCCCCACCACCTTGTACTCTCCAAGCGTGCCCGAGGCCTTCATGGCGCTCTGTCCAGGCTCGCTACTGGGGATTGAACTCAGGGGCGCTTAGCCACTGGGCCACATCCCCAGCCCCTCCTCCACCTTCATGGTCTGGATGGAGTGGGCCGGGGCGCAGTGCCGGGCTCCCATGTCTCGGTAGCACTGGGTGACAGCGCCCGCGGTGGTCAGGTCACGGTATTCCCGGTACATGTTGTGGGTGCCGCTGCGGGAGTCATAGCGCAGCCAGATGCCGAAGTTCTTCACCCGCAGGGGGACTTCTCAAACAGCTGCGCACAGTAGACCATTTCCCCTGAAGACTTCTTCATCTTCTTTAGCTGAGATACAAAATACCAGAAGCAGGACTTGGCGACAACATGATTGGGTGCAAAGATTCGCATTCGGTAGAGAGGTGGGGTGTGACATTTTGGGGTGGGCAGGCAGCACCCCACCACCTTGTACTCTCCAAGCGTGCCCGAGGCCTTCATGGCGCTCTGTCCAGGCTCGCTGCCACCCACAAAAGGATCCCCCCCCCCTTTTTTGTACTGGGGATTGAACTCAGGGGCACTTGACCACTGGGCCACATCCCCAGCCCTTTTTTGTATTTTATTAGACACGGTCTCACTGAGTTGCTCAGTCTCGCCATTGCTGAGGCTGGCTCAGCCTCCCAAGTGCTGGGGTTACAGGCATGCACCACCGTTCCCAGCTCCCCCAGATCTTTTTTATTTTTTGAGACAGGGCTTCATTAAGTTGCTGAGGCTGGCTTTGAACATGCAGTCCTGCCTCAGCCTCCCAAACTTCTGGGATTACAGGAGTGTGCCACTGTACCCAGCTAGCTTTGTGTTTGTGTGTGTGTGGTGCTGGGGATTGAACCCAGGGCCTTGTGCATGCAAGGCAAGCACTCTACCAACTGAACTATAGCTCCAGCCCTAGCTTTGGGTTTTGAAGTGACTTCATTTCCTTTGCAATGTCTCCTCTGCAAAATTAATCTCTACTTTTGCAAGATTGTTATGGGGATTACAGACAATAACTGAAGCATTAAGTCGCTGGTGCACACTGAGAACCAATGTCCATCTGCTTAAGTGATCTCCATGTGCTCAGGAATCTAAGGGTCCTGCCTCCTTGTCCAGAAGGTCACCTCCCTTCCCATACCTATAGAGAGGCCAGAGGCACAATGGCACAACACAGATGCTTTATTATTTTTTAAAAAATGAAAACCCAGACCCCAGGACGTGAGGGGTACCAAAGCAGAAATGATGGAGAAGTTGGTGGGCCCTACGACAGGGGTGAGTAGCCACGTCTCAAGCCCTTGTTGCAGGCTCTGTTCTGCTAGGCTCGACTTCTGGCTAAGGACTGTTCTTCCTGTGTGCAGGCCACCTGAGGCCAGGCCCTGGCCCAGCACAGGCCCTACAGTAGGGGGAGCTCGGCAGAGGGAAGGCATGGCTAACAGTCATTCCTGAGGAGGTAGTGGATAGCTCTAGTCCGGCAAGGTGGGTGGGAGTCAGGCTGAGGGGTTTATGGACCTCCCACCATGACTCCAGGCAGGCCCCTGCTCCCCTACCCACCTAGTTGCTCACCAGCCTGCTTTGCTCCATCCCAATGCCAGTCCCTGGGACAGAACATAAGAAGGCAAGAAAAGCCCGAAGTTTCTTCCTCCCTTCTTGGCCAAGTGGAAGCAACTGCTGAGGCCTCCCTTTTTCAATCCAAACTAGGGATTGAAACCAGGGGTGCTTTACCACTGGGTGCCTTAAATCCCCAGCTCCTTTTTTAAAAAATATTTTTAGTTGTTGATGTACCTTTATTTTTTATTTATTTTATATGTGGTGCTGAGGATCAAACCCAGTGCCTCACACATGCTAGGCAAGCGCTCTGCCACTGAACCACAACCCCAGCCCCAGCCCCAGCTCCCTTTATTATTTATTTTGATACAGGGTCTCACTCAGTTGCTGAGGCTGGCCTGGAACTTGTGATTCTCCTGCCTCAGCTTCCAGAGTTGCTGGGATTATAAACTATGCCACCATGCCCAGCACTGAGGCCCATTCTTTAACTGATGAACCAAGGAGGAGCTAGATGCTCATGAAGTAGAAGAGGGCCCCCAGTCGTCTAAAAACTGTATCTGAGCTAAAAGCATCAGTCCATTCCCCAGCCCCAGTTTTGTGAGAAGCAGGAATCCGCACATAGCACTGACAGCCAGCTGGGATTGGGGTCCCAGTACTGCCTCCTCTCCCAGCCTCAGGGGACCCATCCACTCCCTGGGGCCAGGCAGGGTGCTGTCTATCTCCTAGGCTGGAAGTGGTTGTGGAGCTGCTCTGCCTGGGTCTTCAGGTGCTGGAATTCATCCTGAATGAAGTCCGTCAGGGCTTTGCGCATCTCCACCTGAAGGCAAGGACAGGGCTGGCCTGCACCCCTCAGGGACCTTGGCCAAGGTGCCCTGGGAGGCTGAGAGGGCTGGGAGGGCCGAGGACAGCTATGGGGAGCCTGGGAGGAAACTCACAGCTGACTTGTTCTCCGCCCGGAGCCGTTCTAGCATGGGCAGTGCACTGAAGGGCTTCCCAATCAGCACGGTGATTTTCTGTGGGGAGGTGGCCACCAAGGGTGACAAGGAGCAGGGAAATGCCCACAGCCCCAGCTCAAGCAACCTGGGAAGCCAGAGTCAAGTCCTGCCCCTTATATGCTATGTGCTCCCACAGGCCACTCTCTCTCTTTCAATGAGCAATTGGGCTCAGCAGCATCCAACAGTCAGCCCAGCCCCAGGATGTGGTCTATAGATGACCTCTAGTCCCCACCCCAGGGCCCATCCCTACCCCAGCTGATTTCCTGTCTTCATCCTAAAGGCCCTGGTGCTAGTAACTCACTATCTATGTTCCACTCAGTCCTCCCGATGGGCCCTCAAGTTCAGCTCCTCCCATATCTGTCCTAATGCAGAGTGGGAGACACAGTGCAGATGGAAGGCAGGCAGACAGACAGATGTGGGTCAGCAGGGCCTACCCACCTGGCCAAAGCGGGGGAAGTAGGGTGGGCTGTTAGGAAGGACGTCATTCATTCCTGCAGTACAGTGGACAGAAGGCTAGATGTCAGAGGAAGCAGAACAGCCTGGGACCAAAGGGACACTGGTGCCCTCCACACCAGGCATCCTCTGCCACCCCCAAACACCATCTATGGAAAACCCTCTTCCTCCCCTTTGACCTAGACTCACCAACATGCCACAGTGGCAGGATAATGGGGTTCAGATGACATTCAGCAATCAGGCGCCCAATTCCTACCAGAGGAAGAAGCAGAAGTGTTGGCATAAGCTGGGCTAAACTTCCCTGCCAGCCTCTGGCCAGTGCCACCCATGTTGTCCCCCCAGTTAAAACCAACTCATGGGCTAGCCCTTGTCTCACTGCCTTTCCCCTTCCAGCTTCTCCTAATACAGCCAGCCAGAGTGGGAGGAGTCAGGGGCCAACAGGGCCATCCTGGGGTAGAGAGGTCATTGTGGCCAGGGGCCAGCAGTGCTTACCCCACTTGAAGCGCAGGAACTCAGAACTCATGTTCACTTTTCCTGGTGAGAGAGCACAGAAGCAAGGCTTGGGAGCTGGTCCCATACATACTTGGGGGCCTTGACCCAGCCAGCCCTGCTGACCTTCTGGGAAGATGTGTACCCAGTCCCCATGGTTGAGCTTCTCCAAAATGAAGTCCATCCCCTTCTGGTAGACACCGTCTCCTGCAGAGAAAGGCCTGTCCCCATCAGTCCCCATTGTCAGGGGGCAGAAAGCTTGCCTTCCATGCTCTTCAAACCTCCTCATGCACTTGGGACCCCTCTTACAGTTCCCACTCACTGGGACAGAGGCAGCAGCTCAGGGACTTACCTCCTACTGCATCATCCAGAGACACCCTCCAAGGGCTGTTTCCAGGACACGATCTGTCCTGGTCACACTGACCTATGACTTTCTTCATAGAATAATCTCTCTCAACCTCTATGTGTCTGTAATGTACAAGGCAGCACCTCCTACTAAAATCATGACCTTGGCAATTCCTCTGCCTGCCTATGACCATCAGCAGCTCCCCTGCTGAGCCATTTCAGACACACACACACCCTTGCTGCATCCTCTCTGACTCCAAGTCAGCATTTATCCCACCACAGCCAGGTCTCTGGCTACCAGTCAGCAGTTCCTAAAGTCTCTCCATCTCCTTGGCTCTACCACCCTGAGCCAAGGGGGCTGCTGGAACAAATCAAATCCAAGCCTCATGTAGGCCCCAGATTCTAAGCAGCAATTACTTTGGGGGATCTCGGCCAATTCCCATAACCACTCCTCACAGAGCACTCACCTGAGGCTCCAGCCTCTGCCATCCCTCCCTCTGGCTGGCCTCTTCCTTTCAGGGCTCTATACCCTCTCTTAAAAGAGACATCTCGGGTAAGGGAAACATTCCATCAAACACACTGTATCATCAAGAACTTGGGAAAGGGGCTGGGGTTGTGGCTCAGTGCTAGAGCGCCTGCATAGCATGTGTGAGGCATTGGGTTTGATTCTCAGCACCACATAAAAATAAATAAATAAAAGCCGGGCACGGTGGCACACGCCTGTAATCCCAGCACCTGGGAGAATGAGGCAAGAGGATCGCGAGTTCAAAGCCAGCCTCAGCAATGGCGAGGCACTTAGCAACTCAGTGAGACCCTGTCTCTAATAAAATACAAAAAAAAAAGGGCTGGCCCAGTGGTCAAGTGCCCCTGAGTCCAATCCTTGGTACCAAAAAAATAAACAAAATAAAAAATGTAAATAAATAAATAAATAAATGAATAAATAATTGCTCATCCACAACTAAAAATATATGTATATATAAAAGAACTTGAGAAAAACTCAAACTTGCTAGACTAAAAACAGAGGAGTCAAGCTGCTAACAATGCTAGCAACTTTGCATCTTGGAGATATCTCAAGACCATAACCTGGATCCAAGAGAAGACAATATAAACCTGGACCTAGGTGGCCCAGCAGGTAGCCACAGCTCAGATATAAAGCCTACAGCTCTATGCTGGCTCACAACCTGGAGTTGCCTGGACACAGTAAGAAATATCGTCAACTTTGATGATGGAAAAGCAACCATTAGGTAAATAGAACAGGAAAGAGGAAGACAGGGAGGTTCAAGGTAAATGTCTTCATCTTGTGAACTGGGGAATAAAGAAGCCCTCTCACAAAACGCACATAGACACTGGGACTGTCTCTGGTTAATGCACTGAGAAATGGAGTTTTAACCTATTCTTTGCAATATTCTTTGAAAGTGCTAATTAGGGATCCAGGAGTTTCAATCTAACCTAAATAGGGACCTGATCCAGCAGCTCACTTAGAGACTAGGGCTGGGGAGCAATTACCACTGGAGTTTTCTCAGGGCACAGAAAGAACAGTGGTTTCCCTACTTGGGATCTCAGTACACAGGAGGGGAGTGGTCATCACAGGTGCTGGCTCCTTATCTACCCAAACCCACTGGTGCAACCTATCCATTGAGCTTGGAAATGGGATGTAAAAATAGTAACACTATGCCTATGAAGCAGCATTTCACATTTTTTAGTTTTTTGCAAGTGCTATTTTCCCTCTCTTGTGTAGCTTCCATAAAATCACTTTAGAACTTAAATGCTACATTACTGTCTTAGGCTTAGGGGAAAAGGGAATTTTTTTGCAACACAGAAGCAAAGTGTGCCAAATATTTCTTTTGCTTCAGTCATATGTAATTAGAACTCTGCTGAATATCAAATATGTCTGATAAATAACTTGTTTGCGCCCATTTTCTTCACTGAAGGTGCTTGGGATTTATTTAACATTCTGGTTTGTTGTTGTTGTTTTGGTTTTTTGAGTAGGTACTTTTTTTTTTTTTTGGTACTGGGGATTGAACTCAGGGGCACTCAACCACGGGGCCACATCCCCAGCCCTGTTTTATATTTTATTTAGAGACAGGGTCTCACTGAGTTGCTAAGTGCCTCACCATTGCTGAGGCTGGCTTTGAACTCACGATTCTCCTGCCTCAGCCTCCCAAGTGCTGGGATTACAGGCGTGTGCCACTGCGCCCGGCTGTTTTGGTTTTTTGGATGTTTTGTTTTTTTCAGTGCTGGAGATGGAATCCAGGGCTTCATCAATATTACGCACGTACTCTACCAATGATTTATACCCTTGGCCCTCATCTTCTGTTTTCAACTGTACAAGAAAACCTAGATACCGATAAAAAGGAATGAAAACAAGACTGGAGGTGTAGCTCAGCATGTAAGAGGCTCTGAGTTCCATCCCCAATACCAGTGGAAAAAAAAAAAAGAACGAAAACAGAAGTGCTCACTGAAGGCCTCTGTCTGAGCTTGCAGATGGGAGGAGCTGAGACTCAGAGACAGGAGGTAAAGAAGTGGAGTCTCCATCTCTCAGAGCAAGATGTGATAAGCAGTGCCAGGGTCATGAGCCAAGATAACATGGCCTCCACTTGTTCTCTTGGAGAGATGGAAATAGACTCCAAAAGCAGCACAAAGTAGCCGGGCGCGGTGGCGCACGCCTGTAATCCCAGCACTTTGGGAGGCTGAGTCAGGAGGATCGCAAGTTCAAAGCCAGCCTCAGCCATGGCAAGGCACTTAGCAACTCAGTGAGACCCTGTCTCTAATAAAATACAAAAAAGGGCTGGGGATGTGGCCCAGTGGTCTAAGTGCCGCTGAGTTCAATCCCCAGTACAAAAAAAAAAAAAAAAAAGCAGCACAAAGTAAAAGCATTTCAGGAAGTGCCTCTGGGGAAGAGGAACTGGGTATGTGGAGGGAGGCACTGCAGCTTTCCACTCCAAGCCCTTCTTTATTACTTGGGATCACTTGACTGGGTTTTGCCATGCTTTACTTTGACCAATGGGAAGTAATAAACTCTCTCCTGACCTCTTATATGTTTTGTTTTCTCCTCCCTTTTCTTCCTCACAACCAATAATCTCGGAACAGTGGCCACCACTACTATCTCTTCTACTCACACTTCAGTGCCACCAGCCCTCTCAGGCCACAGCAAGCCAGCTCCCGTGGCTATCACTCCATGGAGATAGCTTATCAGGGGTCACCAGTGGTTTCCATGGTGCCACAGACCATTGCTCAGGCCAAACACCTAGTGTCATCTTCGAGTTATTTTTCTTGCCTCATCCCACACCTGATCTATCAACAAGTCCTGTCAACTCTGCCTCCTGAGCATAATCCAAAGCAATCCACAGCTATGGCTGTTCATGGTGACTTTCAGAGGCTCAGTCACAATTGTTCTGCTGCCAGAACTACTGTGACAGTACCAAACCAGGTTCCCTACCTCCACTTGGCCTTGTTTCTATGCAGCAGCCATGCTGTAGCCAGCATGCTCTCTCTGAACCACAGACATAAGCATGTTGCCACTCTGATGAGAGAAGAGTCCTAAATTCTTTTACTGATTTATTTTTGATACTGGGGATTGAACTCAGGACTTCACACATGATATGTAAGCACTCTACTACCAAACTGCATCTCCAGTCCTTTTTTAAAAATATTTTTTAGTTGTAGTTGGACAAAATGTCTTTATTTTATTTATTCATTTTTATGTGGTGCTGAGGATTGAACCCAGTGCCTTGCATGTGCTAGGCAAGCACTGTACTGGCGAGCCACAACCCCAGCCCCTCCAATTCTCCTTAATTTTTTAAAATTTTGATACATGTTCACACTAAGTTGCCTATGCCTCCAACTTTCCATCTTCCTACTTCAGCCTCCTGAGTAGCTGGGATTTTAGATGTGCATGACTGTGCCCAGCAGACTTCAAAATTAACAAGATTATATTCATATTCTTGTACAACCAACATTTTCTATTTTTCTCTCTTACCTCTCTAGCATTTGGCATGTGTTTGCATGTGTTTAGAATATCTTTCCCTTGCTAAGCAAGGTGGTGCATGCATCTAATCCCAGCTGCTTGGGAGGCTGAGGCAGAAGCATCACAAGTTCAAAGCCTGCCTCAGCAACAGCAAGGCCCTAAGCAACTCAGTGAGACCATGTCTCTAAATAAAATACAAAAAAGGGCTGGGGATGTAGCTCAGTGGTTAACTGCCCCTGGGTTCAATCCCTAGTACAAAACAAAGAACAAAAAACAAAAAAACAAGAATACCTTTCCCTTCATTCTCTGCTTGGAAAAATTCTGCTTTCCCAGAGGAAACAGAAACCTGGATTTTTTTTAAATATTTATTTGTTTTAGTTGTATACAATGCCTTTACATTTACGTGGTGGTGAGGATTGAACCTGGGCCGCGCACGTGCTAGGCAAACACTCCACCACTGAGCCACAACCCCAGCCCAGAAACCTGGATTTGAATCTTGACTTTGCTACCTCTCACCCAGTGACCAGCACTTTAATCCCTCTGAGCCCTGTTGGGAGAATGGGGATCAAAATGACCCTACCTCCCTGAGTTCCCAAGAGGTACCAAGTGCTCAATCAATCTCACACTCAGAATATCACAAATTTGTTTCTTCTCCCAGAAGCAAAACCCTCTGGGCTTTCAGTACATGCCACCACCATCATGAACTATTGATACCACACTGCCAGCAGTGAATCTTTTATCAACCTCCCTGTGGATAATGCCTCCTTGAATTCTCATGTCAGAGCTCCAGGTACATATACAATCCTTGGGCAGCTGTGAAGAATTGAGGGCTCTTGGGGCTGGGGTTGTGGCTCAGAGGTAGAGCACTCACCTAGCATGTGTGAGGCACTGAGTTCAATCCTCGGCACCACATAAAAAAATAAAAATAAAGATATTGTGTTCACCTATAACTAAAAAATATATATTTAAAAAATGAGGGCTCTCCAAGAAGCCATCTGTCCTCTAGCAGCCTTTGCTACTTCTGCTGCTACTCAGTGGCTTCCCTGACTTTTCATTTGCCTGTTCCTTAGGATCCTTCCAAGACAGAGGCACTAGCCACCTGCCTCCCTGTCCCAAAGAAGACTTGGATAGACCTCAGAAGGAGAAGCTTACCTCGGCACACAGGCACACATTTGCCCAGGCTGAAGAAGTGGGAGTGTAGCTCCTTGGTAAAGCAGATATCTGCAGCCGCAGGAGTCCTGGAGCAAAGATGGACCGAGTCACCTCTGCTTCCCAAGCTCCTTCCTCCCTGCCCCACCCCCAGCACAATGCCTGCCATCATTGGCATGCAGAACAGAGACCCAGGAGAAGGGCCTGCAGGGCTCCACCCCATGCCCTGCCTGGACTGCTGGACTCCGCCTCCTGGGCAGAGTAGAAGGAGGGCAAATCTGGGCAGAGACAGGTGGGGCCTGCAGGCCCACTGCGAGGGGCCCATTCTTCCTCACCAACGCATCAACTTCAGGTTCCAAATGTGGCGGAGTTTCAAGATCCCTAGAGAAGGAGAGAAAAGGTTTTGCACCCCAATTCACCTCGTTCCCAGGGAGTGTCCTTTTCTGTTACCCCTTTTCAGGGAATGACAGACAAGGGCAGCAGCACTAGGATTTTTCTACAGGCCAAAGCGTCATTTTCCAGTCTTGGGCTGAACCCTAAAGTCCTTCTTTGGCTCCTCCCACTTCCCAACCCTCCATTACTTACTCATCACTGAGTCTGATCTGCTTACTGATACATTTTGACAACACCCATCCTTCTAAACATCTCCCTTTACTGTCACTGTGACCACTCTAGTCCAGCTACTGCACAGCTTCAAGGCTTCCTTGCTGCCTTCCTGGATCCATCTGTGCCATCTTACAGGCCATTCTTTTTTTTTTTTAACATTTATTTATTTGTTTTAGTTTTACACAATGCCTTTATTTTTACATGGTGCTAAGGATCGAACCTGGGCTGCACATGCGCTAGGCGAGTGCTCTACCGCTGAGCCACAACCCCAACGCCTTACAGGCCATTCTTACATGGCAGCCAGAGTGAACTTTGAAAGGCTCCAATCTGACCAGGTGGCTCTCTGTTACATCTTAGGATAGTGTAACTCCTCCATTCAGCTGTGGAGACCCTGGGCACCCCTCCACTTAAACATCTGGTGACTGGAGGCAAGTACCAGTCAACAGATCATGAACTTCTAGGTGGAGCAACTGGACTCTCAAATGGAGCTGGTTGAGAGGTATAAAACCCAGCCAGGGGCAAAGCTGGAACCAGGTTGCAGATCTTACAGCCTCCAGCCCAGAGCTTCCTTGATAGGATACCCAATGGTCTCTACAATTTCTTCCCAAGACTCTGTGGGACCTTTAACAGTTTAGAGGACAGAGGGTTCTATAAGGGTGACAACAGAGTAAAAATGCTGTCAGACCTTGCCACGTGGTCAATTCCTCACCCCTTCTAAATTTAAGGCCCTCAAACTACATTCCCTGAAGGGGCCACAAATCAAACTTCCAATGAGGCAGGGCATCTCAGTATAAAAGAGTGCCAGGGCTATGCAAAGAGCCCAGTGAAAAGTGAATTTGTTCTGCTTTTGTTTGACCAGGTCCAGCTTCTTTCCCTGCCCTCCTGTGCTCAGCACACTGGCCTGGGTACCCCAGAGATGAGGGTCATCCATGCAGGACTGATGATTGGAGACGGTGATGAGGGGGGTGGCAGGGCCTCGGTTCTCGATCAGCTCGTACAGCACCTCCTTGTTGTGGACGGTGAGGTGATTCATGTACTCTGGAGGGAGAGGGGGGGGTCTCGGTCTTAGCCTCCTCCCCACTGGCTTGAAGCTTACCTCTACCAGGCTAGGCCCTGCCAGAGTCCCCAACCCCAAGCCCCAACTCTGGCCAGGCGTGGGAATACTTGACAGACCCTGCCTTGGCCTCGGGCCCACTCACTGGTCCAGAAGCAGCTGTAGGTGCCCACCAGGCCCATGACGACGCTGCTGGCTAGTGTCCAGGTAAGCGGCGGCACCGCGGGGAATGGCCATTTCACTTGCAGGGGCATCTCCTCCGGCCCCGCCCCTGGGCCAGGCGGCCCGACACTCCCCCTGCCACTGGGCAGAATGTGGGGCCAATGCAGGTCGGCGTTCTCAAACCGCTGGAGAGGGTTCTCTGACAGGCCCACGCACAGAAGGGCAGCACGCCTTGGCGCGACAGGGGACTGAACGAAGGTCAGGCCAGAGCCGCGCTGGGCCCGGCTAGCTCGCCGCCGGAGCCAGAAGCCAGGGAGACAGACGCGCCCAGAGGGCTGGCGGCGGCAGCCAGCGGCCCCGCGCATCCGCCGGAAAGCGAACCGGAGAGAGCGCCCAGCTACCGGCCGGCTGTCGCAAAACTCTCCCAGACCGCTTGACGGCAACGGGGGCGGATCCACGCCAGCCCAGCCCCTTGCTACAGGGGCCCTGATTTGATGCCGCTAGCCCCTGCACTTCTTTTCCGCTTAATTCCGGTTATCTGTAGATGGCTTTCTCTGCGCATCAAGACTACCTGAAGCCACTCGAGGTCTGGGGCTGGCGGAGCCCTTTCACTTCATTGTTTTCCTTTTTTTTCTTTGTGGTACTGGGGATTGAACCCAGGGCCTCTGAGCTATATCCCCAGCCCAAATAATAACTTTTTTTTTGGGGGGGGGGGTACCGGGGATTGAACTCAGAGGCACTCAACCACTGAGCCACATCCCCAGCCTTATTTTGTACTTTGTTTAGAGACAGGGTCTCATTGAGTTGCTCAGCGCCTCGCCCATTGCTGAGGCTGAGGCTGGCTTTGAACTCTCAATTCTCCTTTCTCAGCCTCCCAAACCGCTGGGATTACAGGCATGCGCCACCGCCCCCGGCTCCCCACCCCACCCCCACCCACCCTTTATTTTGAGATAAAATTCACACAACAGTGGTATAAACTTGTAATCTCAGCAACTCGGAAGGGTGAGACTGGAGAATCGCAAGTTGGAGGCCAGCTTCAGCAATTTAGTAAGGCCCTAAGTGACTTAGTGAGAGTGTCTCAAAATAAAAAATAAAGCCGGGCGCGGTGGCGCACGCCTGTAATCCCAGCACTTGGGAGGCTGAGGCAGGAGGATCGCGAGTTCAAAGCCAGCCTCAGCCATGGCGAGGCACTTAGCAACTCAGTGAGACCCTGTCTCTAATAAAATACAAAAAAGGGCTGGGGATGTGGCCCAGTGGTCGAGCGCCCCTGAGTTCAATCCCTGGTACAAAAATAAATAAATAAAATAAAAAGGGCTGGGGATGCAAGGCAAGCACTCTACCAACTGAGCTCCATCCGTAGTCTCCCAGCCAATTTTTAAATATTTTATTAGAGCCGGGTGCAGTGGCTCACGCCTGTAATCTATATATGTACATATATAGATACATATAGATATATCTACTACCATATATATGCATGGTATTAGAGACAGGATCTCTGTTTTTCAGGGCCTAAATTGTTGAGGCTTGCTTTGAACCCGAGTCGCTGAGATTACAAGTGTATGCCACCGTGCCCAGCTGCAAACAGTTTTATATAATTACAATAGTATGCGATTGTACTATATATGTATACATGTATGTATAGAATGTAATGTGATACGACATGTACTGTATAATATATGGTAAAATATATGATAAAATATTGTGTTTTATATAAGTATAGTGTGGTATTTTATACCCTTTAGTATATTCACAATGCTGTACATCACTACATCTAGCTTCAAAACTCATTTGTCACACCAAAAGAAAATCCCTTCCCTGCAGGGTGTGGTGGTGCACGCCTGTAATCCCAGCACTTTGGGAGGCTGAGGCAGGAAGATCACGAGATCAAAGCCAGCCTCAGCCATGGCGAGGCACTTAGCAACTCAGTGAGACCCTGTGTCTAAATAAAATACATAAAAGGGCTGGGGATGTGGCCCAGTGGTTGAGTGCCCCTGAGTTCAATCCCTGGTACAAAAATAATAAAGAATAATAAAGAAGAAGAAGAAGAAGAAGAGAAGAAGAAGAAGAAGAAGAAAATCCCATCCCTGTTAAAAGAGTGTATTTTTATTTATTTAATTTGTTTACTTCTCTGGTCCTTCTTGCTATGGGCCATGGTGGAAGCTCCTGCCTCCAGAGCCTCCAAACTTGCCGCTGCCAGCCCAGGGTTGCCCAAATGTCCATATATATCCCACAATAGTAACCAAGAGAGGAGGCCATGAGCAGCTGGGATTTTTGCCTTACTGATGATCAAATCCAGGGTGCTCTACCACTGCACTACATCCCCAGCCCTTTTCATTTCGAGACATGATCTCCGCCAAATTGCCCAAGCTGGCCTCCAACATGCGATCCTCCTGAGTCTCTGGGATTGCAGGCGTGCGCTACCGCCCTGCCCCTAAGCTGCTGCTGCTTACTTGCGGAAGCCACTCTCTGGTGATTCACCGGGCTCTCAAGTCCCACATCGGGGTGGGCTCTGCGCACCAAGCCACTCGGCTCAGGGAGGGCGGGGTCTGGGCGGGACGGTGGGAGGGCAGTTGGCAATTCCCAGGCCAGTGTCCAC
The DNA here is from genome assembly GCA_025594165.1 of Tamias sibiricus. Taxonomy (NCBI): domain Eukaryota; kingdom Metazoa; phylum Chordata; class Mammalia; order Rodentia; family Sciuridae; genus Tamias; species Tamias sibiricus. The sequence goes on along the minus strand of CM046667.1, from coordinate 143,105,727 downwards.
TCTCCAAGCCGGCGGCGGGGCGGAGCTGGGGCGGGCTTGCTCACCGTCGGAGGAGTTGGGTGTCCCGCCCGGCCCTGCTGGGTGGGTCGGGAAGACAGTTTCCTCTTTTTTCCCCGCTCTGGTTCCTACCCAGGCAGGCGCTGCAATCCCGTGGGGTGTCGCGATCCGTTTAAGTCTGAGGCAGGCGTGGAGACAAGCGGGCGTGAGCAGGTATGAGAGTCCTGCGGGAGGAGGGAAAGAAGATGAAAGTTGCTCCCTGCCTAGGGAGAGGTTGAGAGAGGAAGGCAACCTAAGGGCTGGAACCAAGGCTGGTGTTCGAAGCCTGGGCTGGGCTTTGAGCTGAGGTCGAGAACAGTCACTGTGCCTGGTCCTTCTTGCCCATATACGTGGTGGGAGCTCCTGGCTCCAGAGCCACCAAACATGCCAGTGCTAGCCCAGGGCTGCCCAGATGCCCACATATATCCCAGAATAGTAACCAAGGGAGGAGGCCATGAGTGACAAAGCAGGTGGAGAGAGAAACAGGCACGAAGGCCAGCCAGGAGGGAGATACTGTGGCACAGACACTGAGAGGAGCAGAAGAACAGAGAAGAGAGAGCAAGGAAGACAGACAAGTAGGACCCGAGAAGCAGAAAATGAGCTAGAGGGGAGGGGTGGGTGTGACTGAGAAAAGCAGGCAGACAGAAGCAGGGGCCATAGTAACTGGTAAGGGGAGCGACATGGACGGAGTAGAGTGACAAACCGAGCCCAAAAGACAGGGCAAAGTTGAGATGAGCCTGAGACAAAGATAAACGGAGAAATGCTCAGAAAAAGAAGGGTTTCAGCAGGCAAGATGAACAAAAAAGGCTTGCCAGTGGTGGCAGGGTTGTAGCAAGAGGCCCCATCATACGTGGCAGTGGAGATAATGTGGCCATGTCTCTGAAAATTTTAAATATATATGTCCTTGAATCCAGCAATTTCACTGATGGGATTTTATCTTAAAGATAACATATCGGGCTGGGGTTTGTGGCTCAGCGGTAGAGAGCTCGCCTAGCACGTGTGCGGCCTGGTTCGATCCTCAGCACCATGTAAAAATAAACACATTGTGTACAACTAAAACAAACAAATAAATATTTAAAAAAAAAAGATAGTCGGTTGCGGTGGCGCACGCCTGTGATCCCAGCACTTTGGGAGGCTGAGGCAGGAGGATCGCGAGTTCAAAGCCAGCCTCAGCAATGGCACTTAGCAACTAACTCAGTGAGACCCTGTCTCTAAATAAAATACAAAAAAGGGCTGGGGATGTGGCCCAGTGGTCTAGTGCTGCTGAGTTCAATCGCTGGTACCAAAAAAAAAAAAAAAAAAAAAAAAAAAGATAACATCTCATGGATTGGGATTGTGGCTCAGTGGTAGAGCACTTGCCCAGCATGTATGAGGCACTAGGTTCAATTCTCAGTACCACATATAAATGAATAAATGAAATAATGGTCCATTGACAACTAAAAAAAAAAATTAAAAAAAAGATAACATCTCACAATAGCCACAGTGTTGTACTCCTCTAATCCCAGCTAGCAAGCTGGACGCAGTGGCGCACACACCTGTAATCCCAGCACTTGGGAGGCTGAGGCAGGAGGATCGCGAGTTCAAAGCCAGCCTCAACAATGGCGAGGCATTTAGCAACTCAGTGAGACCCTGTCTCTAATAAAATACAAAAAAGGGCTGGGGATGTGGCCCAGTAGTCGAGTGCCGCTGAGTTCAATCCCCAGTACCAAAAAAAAAAAAAAAAAAAAAAAAAAAAAAAAAAGAATGATGGCAAATTCAAGGCCAGCCTGGGCAATTTAGTGAGAACCTGCCTCAAAATGCATGATTGAAGATCTGAATGGTACTTATATACTTTGTATACAAGCAGTTGTATGTAAAAAGATGCTATACTTGTGCATTATGAATAAGTAAATAAAAAATTAAAGTAAAAGATCTCTCTAAATAAATAAATCAATCAAAGGGCTAGGGGTGTAGTTCAGTGATAGAGGGCCCTTGAGTTCAATCCCTAGTAGCATACATACAACAAAACGGCAACATCTCACAAGTGGGAAGAAAGAGATGCATGAAAGCATTCTCAGTTGCTAATGGAGGAGGAAAGCTGGACATTCCTGAATTGGGGAATAGCGGCATCTTCCCTGGTCAGAAACCTGGAGGGAAAATGCTGTGCAGCAGTTTAAAACAATGAAGTTGAATTCTTGTGCACTGCTAGTGGGAATGTAAAATGGTACAGCAGCTAACAGAATGTGGTTCCTCAAAAAATTAAACATAGAACTACCATATGATCCAGCAATTCCACTTCTGGGCACACAGCAGGAAATCATTGAAAGCAGGAAATGAAGCTATTTGTACAGCAGCATTATTCATAATGGCCAAACAGTGTCCATTGATGGGTAATAGATAAATAAAATGTACCTATAGTAACAATGGAATATTATTCTGCCTTAAAAAGGAAGTACATTTTGACACATTCTATACAACATGAATGAACCGTGAGGATATTATGCTCACTGAACTAATAATCCCAAAAGGACAAATCCTGTGTTTTTCCACTTATGTAGTCAACTGTACCAGTGATAATGGATAAAGGTGGAAGTTTTGCTTTTGGGGATTTTGTTTTCATTTCTTCAGAGATAGAGTCTTACTGTGTTGCCCAGGCTATCCCAGAATTCCTGGGCTCAAACAAGAGTTAATGGGCATACAGTTTCAGATTGGGATGATGAAGAAAGTTCTGGGGATGGACAGTGGTAACAGTTGCACAACTGTGTGAATGTGCTCAATGCTAGTAGAGTGTATACTTAAAAGGTAAGATGGTAAATTTTATGCTACATGTATCTTATGTAGTCAAGGCATATGTGAAGACATTGGCAGGTGTCCCCAGGGAGAGAGGCAGAAAACCTGCAGGGTGAGAGCTGCTTAAGCAAGTCCAGCTGGGAGCACACCTTGAGCAGTTTAGATTCCTCTGGAGAGACGCCTTTGCTGCATGCAGTCATGCACAGTCGAGCTGCATTCCTGCTCATCCTCCTGGCTGGTGGAGCTGAGGCCTTTCGCATCTGCGCCTTCAACACCCAGCGGCTAACACTGGCCAAGGTGGTCACGGAGCAAGTGAAGGACACCTTAGTCCGGGTAAGTTCATTGCTGCAGGAATCAGTGCCCCATAAGGACCATGACCCCCAAACCCCCAGCCCTGACTGACCAGAGGCATGTTCCAGAGAAGAAGTGCCAGGCATGGTAGTGTATACCTGGGGAGGCTGAGGCGGAAGGATCACAAGTTCAAGGACAGCCTCACCAACTTAGACCCTCAGCAACTAGTGAGATCATGTCTTTTTTTAAAATATATTTTTATTTATTTGCTTTAGTTGTACACAATGCATTTTATTCAATGCGTTTTTAAAAAATATTTATTTATTTACTCTAGTTGTACACAATGCAATGCATTTATGTTTACGTGGTGCTGAGGATCAAACCTGGGCCGCACATGTGCGGGGCGAGCGTTCTGCCACTGAGCCACAACCCCAGCCCTTCAATGCGTTTTATTTGTATGTGGTGCTGAGGATAGAACCCGGGTCGCCTGTGTGCTAGGCAAGCACTCTACCACTGAGCCATAATCCCAGCCCGAGATCCTGTCTTAAAATAAAAAATAAGGCTGGGTGGGATGGTGCACACCTGTAATCCCAGTGGCTCAGGAAGCTGAGGTAGGAGGATCACAAGTTCAAAGCCAGCCTCAGCAATGTAGCAAGACTCTAAGCAACTTAGTGATATCCTGTCTGAAAATTAAAAAAAAATAAAATAAAATTTAAAAAAGGGCTGAGCCGGGTGTGGTGGCGCACGCCTGTAATCCCAGCATTTTGGGAGGCTGAGGCAGGAGGATCACAAGTTCGAAGCCAGCCTCAGCAGAGGCGAGGCACTTAGCAACTCAGTGAGACCCTGTCTCTAAATAAAATACAAAAAAGGGCTGGGGATGTGACCCAGTGGACTAGTGCTCCTGAGTTCAATCCCCAGTACCACAAAAAAAAAAAAAAAAAAAAAAAAAGGGCTGGAATGTGCCAGGTGCGGTGGCGCACACCTGTAATCCCAGCACTTGGGAGGCTGAGGCAGGAGGATGGTGAGTTCAAAGCCAGCCTCAGCAATGGTGAGGCACTCAGCAACTCAGTGAGACCCTGTCTCTAATAAAATACAAAAAAGGGCTGGGAACATGGCCCAGTGGTCGAGTGTCCCTGAGTTCAATCCCCAGTACCAAAAAAAAAAAAAAAAAAAAAAAAAAAAAAAAAGGCTGGATGGAAGCAAGCAAGCAGGCAGGCTGGGGATGTAGCTCAGTGGTACAGTGCCCTGGGTTTAATCCCCAGAATGAATGCATGAATGAATGCCAGAGAACAGGGGACATCTAGAGATGTGAATGCCCAGATGCAGAGAATGTTCCTTACCTATCCTTAGCCTCAGTCTCCTGCTCTGTAAAATGGATAAAGGCATGAGTGTGGATGCCAGTATTTTCCCATGTCCTTTCTAGCCCCATTGCTCTCTGTGGGCTGCCGCCACTGAGCCACGATACTCTTGGCCATAGCATTGCTAGTTCCACAGGTACACCCCCCTTCTGGGGTGGATGGCTTTGAGTAGGGCTGGCATTCTTGGTATCTTGCAGATTGTGGCTCGCTGTGACATCATGGTGCTGCAGGAGGTGGTGGATTCTTCTAATAAGACTATCAACTTCCTGCTTCAAGAACTCAAGCGGTGAGGAGGGCTTGGTGGGTCTAATCCAAGGGCTCACCCAGAACCTCAGGGACCCTGATCCTAGGTTCCCCATTTCCCAGCAGATTCGATGGCTCCAGACGCTATAGCTCAATGGATAGCTCCAGGCTGGGGCGCAGCACATACAAGGAGAAGTATGTGTACATCTACCGTAAGAACAAGGGTTGATAAAGACAGGGCTGGCCTTTAACCCTGCTGTGAGGTGGCACTCCAAGGGCCACAAGACCCTCCCTTGCCTTCTCACTTCTTGTTCTCAATGGTTTTATTTTGGGATCTTTGCTTCTTCTACCCCAGCCAGCATGTCCATATAGCAGGAAGACTCCTTCTCCATGCACAAATGGAGGGTCCCTCTTTTTTTTCTCCTGTGGAAGCTACTGGGGATCAAGGCATAGCTGGTTCCCTCTCTAGGAGTGGCAAGCAGTGGCTATGGCTTCTGTGAAGAGAATCAGTGGGTGCTGATTGTGGGTGTTGGGTGGAACTTGACTTCTAGAAACAGCCTTGAGTTCCTGAGAGGACAAGATGGTGGGGGCACTCTCAGTGTTAGGATCAAGAGAGTAGGCAAGTCAAGCACTGTGGCACATGCCTGTAATTCCAGTGACTCAGGAAGCTGAAGTTGGAGGATTCTAAGCTTGAGGCCAACCTCAGCAGCTTAGCAAGACCCTGTCTCAAAATAAAAAATAAAAAGGGCTGGGTACGGGGCTGGGGATGTAGCTCAGTTGGTAGAGCGCTTGCCTTCCATGTGCGCGGCCCGGGTTCGATCCTCAGCACCACGCAAACATAAGTAAATTGCATTGTGTACAACTAAAGTAAATAAATAAATGCTTTAAAAAAAAGGGGGGGCTGGGTATATGGCTCAGCGGTAAAGTGGCCCTAAACCCCCCAGTACCAATAAATAAAAGGAGTGTAGGCAAGATGGACTGCCAGAGAGGATCTATTTTTCTATATAGGTGAAATTACACGATATCTAGGATTTGCTACAAAATAATTCTACAGCTCCTCACTGTGTACCTACCTGAGAAATGAAAACATGTCCCCACATGAATGCTGATCTCTCATAATAGCTCAAAGTGGCCGAGCACGGTGGTGCATACCTGTAATCTCAGCAACTCCCTGTCTGTAAATAAAATATTAAAAAGGGCTAGGGATGTGGCTCAGTAGTTAAGATCCCCTGCGTTCAATCCCTGGTACATAAAAAATGTTCATGAACTGGTGAATGGTAGGCAAAATGTGGTATACCAAAATGGTGGAATATTATCTAGCAATAAAAAGAGAATGAATTACTGACAGATGCTACAATGTGAATAAACCTTGAAATCATTCTTAGAGGAAAGAAGCCAGATGCAAAGGGTCACATATTACTTGATTCTACTTACATGAAATGTGCAGAATAAGCAAATCTGCAAGACAGAGAATAAGTTAATGGCTGCCAGGGATGGTGGGAGGGGGAGTGAAGAGTAACAGCTACTGGCTACAGGATAAGTTTTCTTTTTTTTTTTTTTAAATATTTATTTATTTGCTTTAGTTGTACACAATGCAATGCATTTATGTTTACGTGGTGCTGAGGATCGAACCCGGGCCGCGCACATGTGAGGCGAGCGCTCTACCGCTGAGCCACAACCCCAGCCCCAATAAGTTTTCTTTTGAGGGAGATGAGAATGTTCTGAAATTGATTGTGGTGATAGCTGCACAACCTTATCAATGTACTAAGAAACCAAAATAGGCAAATTTATGGCAATTGTACCGGGGATTGAACTCAGGGGCACTTGGGTCAAAATAGAGACGAAGTTGCTAAGTTTGCCATTGCTGATGGCATCGCGATCCTCCTGCCTGAGTGCTGGGATTACAGGCGTGCGCCACCGCGCCCGGCTGAGTTTTTTTTTTTAATATTTATTTATTTGCTTTAGTTGTATACAATGCAATGCATTTATGTTTACGTGGTGCTGAGGATCGAACCCGGGTCGTGCACGTGTTAGGCGAGCACTCTACCGCTGAGCCACAATCCCATCCCCAAGTTATATTTTTTAAAAAAATTATATCTTAATAAGAAAAAGTCTAGGGGCTTGGATTGTGGCTCAGCGGTAGAGCGCTCACCTAGTACGTGTGTGGCCCAGGTTCGATCCTCAGCACCACGTAAATAAATGCATTGTGCACAACTAAAGCAAATAAATAAATATTAAAAAGAAAAAAGAAAAAGTCTAGCTGGGCATGGTAACACATGCCTATAGTCTTGGCTACTTGGGAGGCTGAGGTGGGAAGATTACTTGGGCCCAGGAACTCAAGCCCAGCCTAGACAACACAGTGAGACCCTGTCTCAAAAACAAATAATAAAACAGTTCTAATGGGCCAGGGTAGCTCAGTGGTAGGGTGCATGCCTAGTAGCTGCAGGGTTCTAGATTTGAGCCCCAGCTCCAAACAAACAAAATGGAATGTTCCTGAAACAAAGGCTGTGCCTATACAAATCAGGAATAGCCAGAAAAGTGGGGGTGTCTCTTCCTGAAAGCCACACTGCTGGCACAAGCAAACCAAAATCAGTAACTTCTGGTGACTGCTTTTTCTCCTTTGGTTCTCCCAGGTCTGATAAGACACAGGTCCTGAATTCCTACCAGTATGAAGATGAAGATGACTTATTTGCCCGGGAGCCCTTTGTGGCACAGTTCACTTTGCCTAGCAAAAGTAGGAGGGGAAGAACGGTGGGGAGCGCCTGGATGGCTCCACTGGGGGCTTGGGAACCTGGAGGAAACTGGGAGAGAAGGGCTGGGGGTGGATGACAGCCCTGGCTTCCTGGGCCTTACAGTCCTTCCCAGTCTGGTGCTGGTCCCGCTGCACACCACTCCTAAGGATGTAGAAAAGGAGCTGAATGCCCTATACAATGTGTTTCTGGATGTCTCCCAGCGCTGGCAAAGCAAGGTAGGGCTGGGCAGCTCAAATGGGAGGGAAGGGGATGGATGGTCAATCAGTCAAGCCCAACCGCTTCTCACATTTAGGAGATGATCCTACTTGGGGACTTCAATGCTGACTGCACTTCACTGCCCAAAAAACGCCTAAGCCAGCTGCTACTGCGGACTGAAGCAGGATTCCACTGGGCGATTCCTGATGGGGAGGACACCACAGTGAGGGCCAGCACCCACTGCACCTATGATCGCATTGTGCTGCATGGGGAGGGCTGTCAGAGCCTGCTGCAGGCCGCAGCCGCCTTCAACTTCCCCAAGAGCTTCCAGCTCACTGAGGAAGAGGTAGAGAGTGGTGGGGCTGGTGTAAGGAAAGAGGGCGGGAATAGGGGTCCAGGGGTCAGACCAAAACCCCTTAACCCCAGGCACTGACACTTCTTCCCACTGTCCCTCCCCAGGCCCTCAGCATCAGTGACCACTATCCTGTGGAAGTGGAGCTCAGTCAGTCAGACCGCTCGCAGTGTCCAGCCCCTCAGCCTGCCCACTCTGCTCTTGCTGTCACTGCTGTTGTCACTCCTGCCCTCTCAGCTGAACCCAGTGGTCTGAATCTCCACTGAATGCCCATGGGTGGTATGTCCACACTGCCTTTAGGACTTAAATCTTGGTCTCACCCATCCAGTCTGTTCTGCCCTGGGGCTGAAGTGATCCTTTTGCTTGGTTTGGCTTTTTTCTTGGTATTAGAAGCAGCCTCCAGGAGCCTAAGGCTGGACCCATGCTACTCCCCTTCAAGTAGTGTCAGGAGTGGAAACAAAATCAGGTGTCAGGGCTGGGGTGATGAGCTCAGGTGGCACCTCTGCATCTTCTCTTGCCAGTCCTCACAGAGCTTAAAAAGGGGACTCAAAACAGATCAAAAGCCGGGCGCGGTGGCGCACGCCAGTAATCCCAGCACTTTGGGAGGCTGAGGCAGGAGGATCGCGAGTTCAAAGCCAGCCTCAGCAATGGCGAGGCACTTAGCAACTCAGTGAGACCCTGTCTCTAAATAAAATACAAAAAAAAAAGGGCTGGGGATGTGACCCAGAGGACGAGTGCCCTTGAGTTCAATCCCTGGTACCACAAAAAAAAAAAAAAAAAAAAAAAAAAAAAAAAAAAAACAGAGATCAAAAAATCCTATGGTATGATCAAGAGGAAACTTACCACGACTAAAAAGCCAGATTGGAGGGGTATTACATGTGGGTAGCAGATATGCCAATGGGCTATCTTTAGTGTACACAGGTTTCATGAGTCAACGGGAAACCATTAAGAACACGTAGAAGCCGGGCGTGGTGGTGCACGCCTGTAATCCCAGCACTTGGGAGGCTGAGGCAGGAGGATCACCAACCTCAGCAATGGTGAGGCACTTAGCAACTCAGTGAGACCCTATCTCGAATAATAAATACAAAAAAGGGCTGGGGGGCTGGGGTTGTGGCTCAGTGGTAGAGCACTCAAGCATGTGCGTGGCCCGGGTTCAATCCTCAGCACCACGTAAACATAAATGCATTGCATTGTGTACAACTAAAGCAAATAAATAAATATTGGAAAAAAAAAAAAAAAGGAGCTGGGGATGTGGCCCAGTGATCGAGTGCTCTGGAGTTCAATCCCAGGTACAAAAAAAAAAAAAAAAAAAAAAAAAAAAAAGTAGACACACAGATGAATATTTTAAAAAAAGAAAGATGGAGATGAAGTGTTATACCACCACCACCACCACCAGTACCAAAAATAGTAACTAGCCACAGCAGGAAACAAATAAGCTCACTGCAATTCTGTGTGTGACTAACTCACAAAAGCCCCAGTGTCAGGCTGGGTTTGTGGCTCAGAGGAAAGAGTGCTACGCTGTAGTGTGAGGCACTGGGTTCAATCCTCAGCACCACATAAAAATAAAATAAAAAGTATCAATTCACTTATAAAAAAATAAATGTTAGCCGGGCGCGGTGGCGCACGCCTGTAATCCCAGCACTTGGGAGGCTGAGGCAGGAGGATCGTGAGTTCAAAGCCAGCCTCAGCCATGGCGAGGCACTTAGCAACTCAGTGAGACCCTGTCTCTAATAAAATACAAAAAAGGGCTGGGGATGTGGCCCAGTGGTCGAGTGCCCCTGAATTCAATCCCCAGTACCAAAAAAAAAAAAAAAATTTTTTTAAAGCCCCAGTGTCTGCGACTCATCCTTCCCCCTCCATTTGGACTGTATCAGGGCCATGTATGTGTAAACTACAATCATATGGTTTAGAGCAGTCTACCTGAGGTCAAAAATAATTTATTGGAAAAGTTTTGGAAAATCATTTTAAGATTACAAGAAGTAGAAAGGGCTCTCAGGCCACAGGCTGGAGCCTGGGGGAGCTAGGTACCTAAAGGTAGCTGCTGCAAACAGGACACTTCCAAAATGGGACCTGTGGACTTGAGGGGCCCTGTGGCCACTGGGCCCCAGTTCTGGAAACATCCCTTTAGACCTCAGTTTCCAATGAAAGGGCTTTGACTCACCTGGAACAGCTACCCTAAGCTATTCCTCAAACACTAAAAAGTTCCTGTAATTGGGAGTCCCAGCCAGCACCAGGTTGCCCAGGCCAAGGGGTACTAGGTGTTATCTGTCTAAAGGTTTTTGTTTTGGGCCAGGCCCTTGGGTGGATGGAAAATTACAGGTGAGAGTGTAGACTGGCTTGTATGGTGGGCAGGGGATCTGAAAAAGCAGCCTAGGACAGCGAGCCAAGTAGACGCTTGGATAGGAAACTGCCATTAGGAATAGCATCACACTCCAATGACTCCAACACCTGGTCTAGTTAAATGAGATGGGTGGGGTAATATGCCCACTTTGAGATTGGGCCCTACTATGACCCTGCCTTAGAGGACCACAGTTCAAAGCCAGTCTCAGCTAGATAGCTGAATAACTCAGAGACCTTTTATCTAGAGAAAAAAATTTTTTTTTGGTACTGGGGCACTTGACCTCTGGGCCACATCCCCAGCCCGCCCCCCTTTTTTTATATTTTATTAGACAGGGTCTTACTGAGTTGCTAAGTGCCTCACCATTGCTGAGGCTAGCTTTGAACTCGCAGTCCTACTGCCTCAGCCTCCAAAGTGCTGGGATTATAAGCATGTACCACCATACCTGGCTGAGAAAATGTTTTTGTACCTGGAAAATGTTTTCATACCTGTATTTATTTTATGTGGTGCTGAGGATCAGGCCACGCACACTTAGCATGCTACCACTGAGCCACAACCCCAGAGGAAAAAAATTCTAAAAAGGGCTGGGGATGTAGCTCAGTGGTTAAGCACTACTGGGTTCAATTCCTGGTACCAAAAATTAATAGACTCTAAGAACATACCACACCCACTTTGATCTTCTGCCCATATCCTACCATGGTGCTGGTGCTACTTAGGAATTGATTCCACTGTACAAATTAGCTATAATTTTTTCTCTATGTCTATGGGGTAGAATTCAGGCAGTATATGTACCAATAATGGCCTAAGCTGCTGCCCTTTCATTACCACCCCCCACCAGTTTCAATGAATCTCCAAATACTCGCTAGGATGAGATTCCAAACAGGTAATTGATGAAGACCTAATAGTTTCAGTACAGTTTTATACTGCTAACATGGTTATGGCCTCATGGCCCTTTTTTTTTTTTTTTTTTTGGTACCAGGGATTGAACTCAGGGGCACTTGACCACATCCCCAGCCCTTCTTTATATTTTATTTAGAGACAGGGTCTCAAGGAGTTGCTAAGTGCCTTGCTACTGCTGAGGCTCATTTTGAACTCTAGATCCTCTTGCCTCAGGCTCCCAAGTGCTGGGATGACAAGTGTGTGCCACTGCCCCCAGCTCATGGCCCAGTGGTAGAGCGCTTGCCTAGCGTGTGTGGGGTAATGGGTTAGATTCTCAGCACCACATATAAATAAATGAACAAAATAAAGGCCCATCAAATGTCTAAAATTTTTTTCAAAACAAAAACAAAAATGTCAGGTTTTCCAGATGTTCCACCTCTCCAAGAATCCAGAAATAAACACATAAATGGATACAATACAGGATTTATTGGTGTAAGATTAAGAAAGGGAAAGCACAGTGGAAGCCCTCATGAATGCAGGGCCCGCCACTTGTCCAGGGGACCACGATTGGGGATATATTTGACCCCACAGCCATCAGGAATGAGCCGCTTCTCAGCCACCATGTCTTCGAATTCGTCAGCATTAAATTTGGTGAAGCCCCACTTCTTTGAGATGTGAATCTAGAGATGGAAAGTGAGTCAGGAGGACTGGGGCAGGGCAAGGAAAGGTAGGAGGAAGGGAGCTGCGCCACTACTTTACCTTCTGGCGGCCAGGGAACTTGAACTTGGCCCTGCGTAGGGCCTCAATCACATGTTCCTTGTTCTGCAGTTTGGTGCGGATGGACATGATGACTTGGCCAATATGAACCCTGGCCACTGTGCCTTGGGGTTTCCCAAAGGCACCCCGCATACCTGTTTGGAGCCTAGATGGGGGATATCATGAGATCAGAAATAGGAACATCTACTGAAAGTGCTGTCTCCAAGGTCCCTTAGGGCAACCCATACAAACAACAGGCTGCATACACTACCAAGGAGATCGCTGTTTGCAGCCATTGCACACTGGGCCACCACAAGTAATGGTACCCAGTCGGCTTAATTAGCTGCAGAAGATGACTCAAAAAGAACAAGTAAGAGAGCTGAGGTTGTGGCTCAGTGGAAGAGTGCTCGCCTAGCATGTGGCACTGGGTTCCATCCTCAGCACCACATAAAAACAAATTTAAAAAATAAAGGTATTGTGTACATCTACTACAAAAAAAAAAAAAAGATAATAAGCCCCCATCCCCTGCTTATACTCAGGACTTCTGCTCATCTATCTATTTACAGGATGGGGGGGGGGTATATGTTGAAATCCACTTGCCAGCCCTTGTCCTGGTTTTTCTCATCACCATAGGTGGTTCAACATGTGGAGTTCACCTTTATGCCCTGATATGAGAAAACCAATCCCAGCAAAGGCCCAATCCCAACTCACCTGTCAGCCCCAGCACAGGACAGCATTTTGTTGATACGGATGACATGGAAAGGGTGGAGCCGCACTCGGATATGAAAGCCATCTTTGCCACAACTTTTTACCATGTACTTGTTGGCACAAATACGAGCAGCCTCCAAGGCTACAAGGGCAAAGGAAAGCAACAAGGTTAAGAGAACATGGTGCAAAAGCACTTTTGAGAGCCCTCCCCAGATATAAGGGAACATCTGTCAGCTGAATGAATTGCTGAGTCCCTTGTCTAATCAACAGTTAATCTCAGTGCAGTACAATTCTGGGTCAGGCTAACAATACACAGAAAGAACTGGGGGTGATTAAAAAAGAATCCCGCATCACCTTCAGAGGATAGCTGCTCATATTCATCAGACACCATGTGGCCACAGAGTGGGAACTCATCCACTTTCGCCTTTTTCCGCCCAAGGTCAAAAATGCGGATTTTGGCATCTGGGCGGGGAAAAAAAACCTTTGGTAAGTGTTGGGAGAGGGAAGGGAGAGTGCCACGACTGCTGAATCAGCACGACCAAACCAGCTTGTAAGCTTCTTAGTACTTACCAGGGACGCCCCGGCAGAAACGAGATTTTGGGTACGGCTTGTTTTTACAGTACCGGTAACTGCAAAAGGGGGAAAAAAGTTTGGTGTAGTGTGGGTCAAAATCTAAACAAGCTATTTAAATGCTCATTCAATATCCCAAGTTTCAGGACAGCCTCAACAACTTAGCAAGCTAACCATTAAATTCAAACAACACTGGGGACCATGCCCAACACAGGGGTGGAGCTCCCTTAAGCCCAGGACGGACCACTCTGGGCAACAGTGAGATCCTACCTGGAGTGGGAGAGTCAGAAAACTAAACCAAAGTGGGAAAAATCACCAGAGAGAAGAGAATACGTCATAGCTGGGCGCGGTGGCGCACGCCTGTAATCCCAGCACTTTGGGAGGCTGAGGCAGGAGGATCGCGAGTTCAAAGCCAGCCTCAGCAATGATGAGCACTTAGCAACTCAGTGAGACCCTGTCTCTAATAAAATACAAAAAAGGGCTGGGGATGTGGCCCAGTGGTCAAGTGCCCATGAGTTCAATCCCCAGTACCACCAAAAAAAAAAAAAAAAAAAAAAAAAAAATACGTCATATGCTGTGTCCACGGGGAGACAATGACATTAAAACAGAACAGGTGACCACAACAAAGGCAACCAAGGCTAAAAAATTCCAGACTTCATGAGGGTCGTGGATTTAGCTCAGTGGCAGATCTACTGCCCAGCATGTATGAGGCCTTGGGTTCGGCCTATAAGACCACAAAAAAAAAAAAAAAAAAAAAAAAAAAAAAAAAAAAAAAAACTTTGCTCTGCAATACTAAGCAATACAAATTCACCACGGTAGAACGGTTCAGGTACCCAAGATAAGATTTCCCGGCACGTGACATGAAATCCGCCTCCAAGCCACGTGAGAGGCGCCCGGCGCCCCCTACCGGATACATGAGGCGGCTATGCCAGCTATTTCTGAGCTGCGTTTGGTGTCCAGTAAGTCCTCATAGTCCAAAGCCCGTAAATAAGGTTGGACCAACAGCACAAAGGACGCAAGGGACGACTGAGACAATAAAAAGTGTGGCGGGTTTGCAAAAGAGAGGGTTGGAAGTAAGTGGATGTTGTTTCACGCTTACGCTGGCACTGCATTGGCACCCCTGGGTGAATCCGCCGCCCCAACAAAACCGGGGCAGCGCCAGAGAGTAAGGATTAACTTTTGAAAAGGAACAAATGGTATAAATGAATAAAAACCAGTTGAAAAATCATTAGGGAAACCTGGTGAAGGAAACACGCACAGGAGGCTCCACCCAACAGTTGTCTGAGGGGCGAAAGGCAATTATCCCTCCCTTTTCCCAACAGGGAAACAGCAGGGAGTGGGAACTCACCACCGGGCGGGGCGGCGGCCCATGGCGACACCAGAATCGTCGGTGGCTGTAACAAAACAAATAAAGTCAGAACAGAATATAAGAACAGGCCCCAAACCTCAGCAGAGAAAAGGGAAGGGCGCCAAACAAACCCACAGTCCAACATACTCACCGCGCTGAAGGAAAAGAGGCGCTCCCACGCCTGCGCATGCCTTATATAGGCGGCCGGTCTTCACGCTCAAAAACCACAGAGTCCCAAGGAGGGCGGGTGGACGCTCTATCAGACGTTCGTACCATAGATGCAGTCGTGCTCTACGCCTGCGTGCATGAATGGCTCAGCACATGCGCAGAACTGAGAGGTGACTGGGCACGGGAATCGCGGGCGGCCTTCTGACGAATGGGGTTTCGACACATCGGCGCGCGAGAAACCGGCTTCCGGCTGGCCATTTTGGGCGTCCAACTCTTCACATCAGCTTTATTTAACTACAATAAACATATATTACAAGAGTCAAAACAAGTATTCCTGATTAAGACTGGCGGGGGCTGCACAGTTGTTCCTTTCCTTGCGGGTCTCACTCTAGGCTCCATGGCCCGTCAGGGAAACACAATGTTGGAACCTCAGCCTGCGTTCTTTTGTCGTCAGGGAGGGTGGAGCTGGAGACCCACCCGCTGAAACCACCTTCCCTAATCGCATAGTCTACAGCAGGCCTTGTTGTGAGCCGGGCACCATGTCCGTGGTTCCCATATACTTGGAGGCCTATGCCTTCCTGCAGAAAAGAGGCCTAGGAGAAGCCTCCACGGAGAACCATGGCCCTACAGATCCTATAAGCACCTTCGGGCACGCCCCTCCCACTCTAACTTGGCAGAGGATACTTTGGGCTTCCCAGGGAAATTTTGAGATGTGAAAGAAAGAAGGGCGGTGGAGCGCCTTCCGGCTCCGCCTCTGGTGAGTTTCACCCTCCTGGCTTGAGCACATCTGTTCTCCTGGATGACATGACATTTTAGTAAATGGCTACAGGACCCTGTGGAAGGCTTGGAAAGATTTGTGGGGTTCACTTACAGCAATGGTGCATAGTCCTTCCCAGGGAACCTAGCCTCTTCCTTCATAGAGTTCTGGGTTCCCTGACGAATTTAGGAATGCAAACTACATGAGAGACTGTGTCTCTACCAGAACACCACAAGTCAGGTGTTTGACTCCTGACTTAGAACATTTCTGGTTATATGCATGAAACAATGCTGTAGTAGACTACTCTTCCTTTTGTCCCTGGAGAGGCTGTATTCAATCAGCCATTGCCAAACGCTCTGTGAGCCAAGGCATCCTGATGTCTTCTATGTCTCTGCTGATCTTTACAGTAGACGTGGCCACTATGTCTTGGACAGGTTAGAACTGCCACATTGTTTCTCCTAGGTAAAGATTCCATCTTCTCCAAAAGAATAAGGGAGTCCATTTCAGTGCTTCCATGAGAAACTCATACAGGGACTATAAATGAGAGCACCACGAATCTTGAAAAATATACGTACTCCTCTACAATTACCTTTCTCAGGACACCAAGGAGGACAGCATCTTCCAGACCTTCTAATGAAACTGTGAGTGGGCTATGGTTGTAGCTCAGTGGTGGAATGCTCATGTGCCTTCCATGATGCACTGGGTTCAATCCTAAGCACCACATAAAAGCAATAAACAAAAAAGGTATTGTGTCCATCTACAACCAAAAAAAAAAAAAAAAAAAAAAAAAAAGGGAAAAAAAAAAAAAAAAAAAGAAAAAGAAAGAAAGAAAGAAAGAAAAGAAAAGAAACACTGTGAAGGGTAGGGGGTTACAGGTCAGATGTGATAGACATCCTCAAGTATTTGTTTTTCCAATGCCTTTTTTTTTTTTTGTGGTACCGGGGATTGAACTCAGGAGCACTCGACCACTGGGCCACATCCCCAGCCCTTTTTTGTATTTTATTTAGAGACAGGGTCTCACTGAGTTGCTAAGTGCCTCGCCATTGCTGAGGCTGGCTTTGAACTTGCGATCCTCCTGTCTCAGCCTCCCAAAGTGCTGGGATCACAGGCGTGTGCCACCGCGCCCGGCTTTTCCAATGCCTTTGGATTTTCTACTCAACCTCATACTAGGTCACCAAAATTCATGATCCCCAGAATACCACTGAGTCTACATTTGGTTTGTTTGTTTTTCGATTTTTTTTTTTTGGGGGTAGGTACTGGGGATTGAAGTCGGGGACACTTGACCACTGAGCCACATCCCCAGCCCTTTGTTTTTGTATTTTATTCAGAGACATGGTCTCACGGAGTTGCTTAGCGCCTCGATAAGTTGCTGAGGCTGGTGTTGAACTTGCAATCTTCCTAATTATGGATCTAATGGCAACATGGGATAGTTGTAGAAGGTCTCAAAAGTAAGGAAAGTGCCCTTGGAAGATTCCTGCCCAGGAAAACTTATCACAGACCTTTGCAGGAGAAGAACACCATTCCCCCAATTCAGGAAGTCAAGCCACTTCTATTGGCAAGGGAGGCTCAGAGGGACTTGTGCCTAACCACTGCCTACATTTTCTTTTTGTGTTTTTAAATTTGTTTTTATTTGTAGGTGGACACAATACTGTTGATCCAAGACACAAAGAAAAGACCACCAACTCCAATTTTAGATTAAAGCAAGCTTATATCATATACATATAAAGAGAGCTGGCCAGGGCTGCCCCTCCCAAACACTGGGCTTGGGGTCAGCCCCGCTCTCCGGGAAGACAAGGTTTTTATAGTTCAAAGAGTTACAGAAAATCTTGGGAACTTACAGCTAGCAAGGTCAGACATGTGTAATTCAAAGCAAGTAGCAAACTAATATCTACATAGCATTGCATTCCAAGAAAAAAGGGGAGTAAAAGTCAAACCCCACATCAAAAGTTTATGAGGCACCGTTAGTTTGAGAGAGAGAGAGAGTTGTTATCTGGTCAAGGAAAGCCAGGCCTGAGCGAGCTCAAGGCCTGGGAATGAATGCCAGACAATAAGCTCAAGCCAAATAGGAATCATAGCATTTCACAGAAAACTGAAGTGGGCTTTTCATAACTTTTTGACAGGATGGCTCCCAGTCTTAAGATGGAATTAGGCTGGTTTATCAAATACCTTTCTTTTATTTATTTTTATGTGGTGCTGAG
>CM046667.1:143049518-143087908 GCA_025594165.1 Tamias sibiricus | reverse complement strand
CCCAGAGCCAGGAGGGAGAGGGCAGGAGGGAGCATCCCAAGGCCAAGCCACAGTCTTCTTAGGACCTCATCCCCTGGTGCCCCTCACCCCTGCTGTAATTGTTTTTTTAATTGGTCTCACAGGTCAAATCAGGTATAGTGCAGGATAGGAGAATGCACGCAAGGAAATGGGTTGTCCCCACCTGGCACCGTAAGCCACAAGGTGGCTTCTGGGTGCACCTTGGCTCAGGGACCTGCGTGTGCAGGTCACGCCACTTCAGCCATGTCCTAAGCAGGTCCAACTCTGGACTGTGTCCCAGGTGTAAGCCCCTCCTCAGGGCCCCGATTGGGCAGAGCCTGTGTCTGTAAGGGTGGAGAGTGGCTTTCCCATCTTTGAGTCATTGCAAATCAAAACACAGAAGACCCTGACAAGGAAGGAGGTTGTCCCCTGGAGAGCCAGTTGTGACCCTCAGACTTTCTGTTGTGCTCTCTGGCCCACGCTCACGGAGCTTGTGTCGGCCGAGGTGGGTCAATCCTGGTCCTGCAGTTTGTCCTGGCGACAGGGTCGGGAGGTCCTTTCTTGTCACAGCAAGCTGTTTGTTCAGCATCCCATGATTCCCCCCCAAGCCTGGGGGGCTGGACACTGCCCCCACCCGCTGGACAACACCCCGAGGTTTGGTGACTTCCCTGCAGCAGGCTAGGCCCCTCCTCTGCCTCCACCCCAGAAGGAGCCATGAAGGGCAGGTGCCCAGGAGTGGAGAGGCGTGTGCCTCGTTGTGGTGGCGCAGGCACAAAAGTCCCTTTCCTCACATGACTGCCTCACGTTGCCCAGGTCCTGGGCACTGGCATCTCAGTTGGGGCAGTTTGGCAGCCTGGGAGGTAGGGACGCTGAGGGGCTGAGGTGAGACATGGGGAGGAAGCTTCCCTCTGGCCTGAAGGAGGCCATTGGAGCCTCATCCTTCCTGGCCTGCACTTGGTGGAGATGTCCCCATGGTGCTCCTGGTGGCTCTGAATCTGTCAGCGAGCTTCCATGGGTGGTGGTGAGTGCTTATGCTGTGGGCTGTCACCGCTGGGCAGCACCTGGGCCCTGGCAAGAGCTCCTGGCGCTTTCCCAGCTGCCTTGCCCATCTGGACCTCAAGGAGGGCCTTCCTCTTGCGGATGTGTTCTTGGCATGTGGGGACAGCCCCTCAGCCAAGGTGTCAGGCTGAGGGTCTGAGGCTCCTCAGGATGTGCTCGGCTCAGTGCATACCCACTCGGGAGCCATCTGTCCACTTGCTGTCCTGTCTGTCCCTCTGGCCTCTGCAAGGATGGAGCCAGCTTTCCCATCCCTTGGGGCTCCACAGGGAGAAATAGGGAGGAGCCTTGCTTCCTCTGCCTGGGATGGTCTCAGGGGGCCTGGTTGGAGCCACAGCTGCCCATCCCCAGCTGCCCCACACCCTTGCAGGGGGTGGGGGACCGGCTCTCCGCGGCCTGCTCTGCAGAGGGCAGAGCCAGACTCCACCCTGACTTAGCAGCTGCCTCTTCCTTGCCCTACTGCCTCCCCTAAGGAGCCTGGAGGAGCTGCCCTGGAGTGCCACTGCCCGTGCTCCAGACCTGTGGGGTCACCAACAGCTGCTCCTATGGGCCTCCCATCTCTAGGTTGAACCCAGGGACCTCTTGGGAGCAGCGTGCCTGCCCCTTGGCACCTGTATCCAGGGCCTCTGGAGCCATCTCTAGTCAGGGGCCTCCACTCCTGTCCCTAGGGAGACCTAGTGCCCTGGTCACAGCTGGAGAATGGGTCCTGGGACTTTCTCTTCTGGGCCGGCTTCCCTTCTGCTCCTGGCATCTATTAGCCAGCAGGGCCCAAGTGAGGGGTCTGGTGGGGCTGGACCACCACCCCTCAGGCTCTGGGCCAAAGGTAGCTGGGCCTGGCTGAGGTGGCTGGGCCATTGAGCCTTGCCACCTCTACCTAGCATGCCAGTGGGTGTTCTTGGATTTCCTCAGTGTGGCTGGCTCACAGTCGGGATGGGGGCCTGCACATAGGTCCCCGTCTACCTGCCCTCCCCTGGGAGGCCCCTGACCAGGAGGGGTCTCTAGTGTCTCCCTCCTGCCTCCCCACCCTGGTGGCCTCTAGACCACTGCCACCTACTTTGGCATTTTCTTTTCTCCCCCGTAGCCCTGTGCCTTTGCCCTCCAAGAAGTGATGTGGAGGGGAGAATCGGGACTTCTGGTTAAGCCCTGCTCAGCTTGGGAAGTTTCTTGGCTCAGGCTTCCTGGGCAATGGCAGCCAAGCCCACATGGGAGACCTCAGAAATCCAACAGAGCTCAGGCACATGACTGGCATGGAGCCCGGGGAGCCTTAGGACGCCCTCCAGAGTCTATCTGGTCCTTGGCCATGGATGAACCTGGCAGCCCTAGTAGAATGAATGAATGAAGTGGGGAAAGTGATAACATATAAGTGGTCACTGTTTGCTTTCTTCCCTCTCTTTTCTGACATGCCAGACACTATAGTGGTTGTGAGGTATACCTAGCCTCCCACTCTGTCCTGCTTACTTGCAACTGATTCCGTACTCAAGACCTAGCGGGCCATTTTGTCTCCAAAGTCTCAACATCTCTTCCCCCTTCTTGCGATGCTCCAGGCCCAGCTCCTCTTACTCTTGCTGCACTGTTCCTTCTCTCCATACCAGCTAAGTCTTCAAAGGTTTGGGATGTCAACCTTGGCACTACTCCAGGTTCCACATAGGTTTTCATTGGTCTCACCTGCCTCTCTGCCCAGTCCCCAGCAGGGCTCCAGTCCAACACAACAATCCTGAGCAGTGAGTCACTTCCTCCTCTCAATGTGTTTGACTTTCAAGCAGCTGCTGAAACAGGAGGTTGTGCCACCAAGACCTTCTTTGGTCCTGGTAGGGATCTGCTTGTTAAGCTCCCCCATGTGCAGGTTCATTAATGGGGCCATTAGGTCTTTGTTGCTCTTCTACAAGGTGGTAGCATCCCCTGCTCATGCCCACTACCCACAATGGACCATCCAGGTCTCACCCCTGATGTAAAGCCAGCCTCCAGTCCCTTGCATTTATATTGGGATAGTGAGGGGCAGGGGCTGTGTGCTGTGTGATGAACCAGGTGGCAGGAGCTTGCTGCAAATAAGGAAGATTGAGGCTGACAGGTAAAAATAAAATTAGAAGTGATTCATTCTTTTCTGCATAGTTTATTTTTTTGGGTACCGGGGATTGAATTCTGGAGTACTCGACCACTAAGCCACATCCCCAGCCCTTTTTTATATTTTATTTAGAGACTGGGTCTCACTGAGTTACTGAGGCTGGCTTTGAACTCATGATCCTCCTACCTTAGCCTCTGGGGCTACTGGGATTACAGGCATATGCCACCACACCTGGTTTATCACCTTTTAAAAATACACATAGGGCCGGGCGTGGGCGCACGCCTGTAATCCCAGCACTTTGGGAGCTGAGACAGGAGGATCGCGAGTTCAAAGCCAGCCTCAGCAATGGCGAGGCACTTAGCAACTCAGTGAGACCCTGTCTCTAAATAAAAAAATACAAAAAAGGGCTGGGGATGTGGCCCAGTGGTTAAGTGCCCCTGAGTTCAATCCCCGGTACCACAAAAAAAAAAAAAAAAAAAAAAAAAAAAAAAAAAATACACATAGGGGCTGGGGTTGTGGGGTTGTGGCTCAGCAGTAGAGCGCCCGCCTAGCATGTGCACGGCCCGGGTTTGATCCTCAGCACCATGTAAAAATAACACATTGTGTACAACTAAAGCAAATAAATATTTTTAAAAATACACCAACTGGGGCAGGGGTTGTGGCTCAGTGACAGTGTGCTTGCCTTGCATGTGAGGCACTGGGTTCGATCTTCAGCACTACATAAAAATGAATAAAAAAGATATTGTGTCCATGTATAAGTAAAAAATATTTTTAATACACGTAAGCTGGACATAGTTGTACACACCTATAATCCCAGCAGTTTGGGAGGTTGAGCCAGGAGGATCACAAGTTTTTTAGGCACCCTCAGCAACTTATTGAGGCCTAGCAACTTAGTGAGACCCTGTCTCAAAAAATAAAAAGGGGGGGGGGGGCTGGGGTTGTGGCTCAGCGGCAGTGCGCTCGCCTTGCATGTGTGTGGCCCGGGTTTGATCCTCAGCACCATGTAAAACATAAATGCATTACATTGTGTACAACTAAAGTAAATAAATAAATATTTTTTAAAAATAATAAAAATAAAAAGGGCTGGGGATGTGGCTCAGTGCTTAAGTGCCCCTGAGTTCAATCCCTGGTATCAAAAAGATAAAAATACAAGTAAATGTTGAGATTATAAAATACACAGCAAGGAGAGAAAACCTGGGAATTAAATAGGAATACAGACAGGTGGAGAATTTGATTATCCATAGATAAGGGGGAACTGCAGTCTTTGGAGCTTCCCTTCCTTGTCATTAAAGTAGCAACAATCCCAGAAGCTGAGGAATGACCCACAACCGACCTTTCCATCCCTGGGCCCTCAGATGCTGAGGTTGTCTGGTGTCAGCTTTTCCTGGTGAAAACACCTGCGGACAATATTGTACATGCAGTTTTACCCACATTTCAAGTGGGTTTTCATGTAGTTTGTTGGATGATAGTCACTTTTATAGGTAGTTACAAGTGATTTGGAAAATGAGGGAATAAAACCCACAAAATACAAACACACACATCTATGGGTAGCATTTGATCACTTCCCAAAACAAAAATGCAGAACCAAACAGGCAAAGCCAAATAGTGATCCTTCAAACCGAAGTTCAATAGTCCCTGTGTCATGGGAGCCCAACTTCTCCCCCAGTAGGAAAAGCCAACAAGTTAAAAATAAACAGTCTTTTTATTGTGTATCCACGAAAACAAATTCAGGGAGGCCTTTGATTAAGCTCCCTGACAAGGTGACAATGAACAGGAGGCATGCATGACAACAACTGTGTTCTCCTCTGAAGGAATGAGGTCTTGCTCTCCTGGGCCCTAAGGATTAGAGGCAAGCAGGGCCAGAAGGCTCCAGAGGAAGGCACACCCAGGCCCAATCAGCTGTGGAGGGCCCAAGTCTGCTGCCTCCCTGGCAGGATGAGGCAGGGGGTGGGGGGCAAGCATTGCCCTGGGCTAGGCCCGACACCCCCAAGCTAGAACACACAGAAAAGCCCCCATCCCCCCACCCCCAGCAAACACTGCTAAGGCAGTCAGCCAGGACTTCCAAGAAGTGCTGGCTCAGAAATCAAGACTCAGGGATCCATCCAGAAAGGGTTGCCTTCCTCGGCCTGCATGGAGTAGTAAACAAAGAGCAGGAAGGCCGCAAACACAAGGAAAAGCAGCAGTTGGCCCCAAAGTGGGACCTGGCGATCCTGGCCTAGATCAGCCACAGGGGACTGCTTTTCTGGTCGGATGGCACGGCGAGCAAGCCACGAAGGGGTGGGAGAAGATGATGAGGACACAGAAGAGGTGGAGGATGTAGGATAATAGGCTAAGCCCAGGGAGCTCCTGGAGACGTTGGAAACAGGACGGTAGTGTGCCATGCTCTGGTAGGTGCTGTCTCGGCCATATACAGGGCGCTCCCTGTGGCAAAAGAAGGGAGCAGGTAGGCCAAGAGAGCCTGGGCCTAGAGACTACTCCCGTCTCTAGACTTCCCAGTACTCACCTATCCTTGCCCTCCTCTTCAGAAGAGAAAAAATTGTCATCACACGCACCTGCAGAACAGAGTTGGGGTTAGGGGACTGGCTGGCAGGGACAGCATGACCCTGACATATCCATTAGTCTAAATGTTCCTGACCATCACTTCAAGGCCAGATACCTATTTCCTCCAGAATCACCCTGGGTTCCTTGTCTTTTCTCTGCAAGGCCTTGCCACTTAGTGACTATCCCAGCTGCCTGTGCCACAGTGCCGTCCTTTGTTCCCTAGGATTCTCAGTAAGTTTGCACCTAGAGTCAGATTAGGGTGCAGGTCATGCCCCATATGCTCTAATGAAATATGTTTCATTGTTTATTTGGAGTACTGGGCATGGAACCCTAAGCAAGTGCTCTTCACTGACCTACACATCCTGGCCCTAATCAAATAGTTTGCACATCCCCAGAACAACACATTGCACAAACAGCTGTAGGCTGACCCTAACCCTAACCCTCTCTGGAGGATCAGGAGCTACCATTTGCATCCAGCAGCTCCCTGGATTTATCCAAAGCCAGTTATGATCACCTCAGGCTGCACCCACAGTGTCCCTGACAACTAGCTCACCTGGTGGTGGAAGGTGTCAGCATCTGAGAGTGAAGTTACTGGCTGGCGGAAGCCCTTGGAAGTGCCCAGAGACTCAGGCTCTCCGTAGGTACTGGTGGTCAAGTAACTCTCCTCATAGTAGTCATCATTATAGCCTTGGGAAGGGAAACAGTGATAGAAGAGGCAGTGATGTCCTCCACCTGTCCGGATGGTCCTTATATGAATCCCATTTGGGGGCCTACACCAGTTCTTCCCCTGTAGGGTTACTTGGGAGTGGGGTGAAGGTGTCAAGGCACCAGCCCCGCCCGTCTTACCCTTGCTCTGGTAAAGTAAGGCGTCCTCTTTCTTGGGCAGATCATACATATCCGAGTCCATGGATGCTGAATCCAAGTCTGAATTGAGAGGGGGACAGGACCATTTGCCCCCAGGCTTCCCTTCCTTCTCCCTCTAGTCCAGTGTCCATGCCACACTTTCACGACCCCATCCTCCCGGTTGCCCAACTCCCGTCCCCAGGAGTAGTCAGCAGGGCTCTGAGACAGAGGATCTCACCCGAGAACCGATAGGAGAATGAGGAGGACGACGAGTTGGGAGGCGAGAGCCTCCTCCTCTGGGTCTCATACTCGAAGATTTTCTTTTCGTAGAGCTTTCGAGTGGAGCCTGGCCAGACACGGGGCGCGGAGCGGTCAGGTGTGCGGGGCGCAGAGCGTGAGCCCAGGGAAGGCCATGCGGAGAGCGCGGGAGGGTGGAGGAAGGCGGGGAGGGAACCCGAGGGGAAGGAGGGGGTCGGTGGGGGCGCCAGGCGGAGCGCGGGGAGCGGGTCCCAGGAGAGGTCCCGCGCGCCACCCGCCGCCGCGTACCCACAACGGGCCCGTGCGGGATGTTGTACTGGCGCAGCACTGCGGCCAGCTCGGTGTCCGACAAAACCGCGTAGTCGTCCATGGCGGGCGCGGCCGGCACCGGAAGACGAGTAGTGAAGGCCTAAGTGCTGCCCAGGCCTGGCTGGCTACACAGGCCAAACAACCGCTGCCTAGGAGCGGGCAGGGGCAGCGCCAGTGCCAGCGCCTGGGGAGCGGCTGCGTTTGCTACACGCCTGCGTCACAGTCACGTCACATCACGGCGGCGGGCCTCACAGGCTGCGCGCGCTGCGCGGGGCGGAGCCAAACTGCAGGAGCAACCGGTGCGGACCGGTCTGGATGTGGGAGCCGACGGGGCAGACAAGACCATACGTCACAATCGTGCAAGATTGGCTAGAGCAAGAAGAGGGGCAGGGGCTGAAAGCGAGCCAAAGAGGCTCAGGGGCGTGGCATGCAGGGAGCCACACCTACTTAGCTGTGAGGGCGGGTGGGGCTGCTCACGGGGGAGGGGTGCGGGGGCTGGCGGCGAGCCCAGACTTCGCGCGCTGGCGCGCGTTTGGGCTAGGCGCTTAAGAGGGCAGACGTGCGCGCGACCCAAACCAGCAGAAACCGGCTCGGAGGTGGGAGTAGGCGAAGTCAAGCATTTATGGTAGCTCGCATCCCTGTCACTTGGGCTTCACCCCGTCCCCCTTTTCCCGGCTGCGGGGCTTAGGGTCGCCAGGCCGCACCCTGGTCAGCAGCAGTGGAAAGTACCCAACCCTAGGAGTGAGCCCTTCGCGAGCGCCCGGCTTTGTGTGCGCACGGCCAAGAAAGCCACTGCCTGGCAGGACCCTACGCGGTCCCCTCGCAGGTCCCTGGGCCCTGGCCCTCTCAGTCTGCAGGGCCCTCGCCTGCGCACCTGAGCCTGCCGGTTCCAACCACCTCCTTGCCTGCTCCCTCGCTCCACCGCTCCACCCGGGAGGAAATGGGGCACTGGGCCAGGAGGCCGCCAGCACTCTAGGAGCAAGCAGCCTTCGAAGGGGCCCAGGCGTGCCAATGGGCACGGGCAGAGGGTGCCATGTGATGCGTGCAGACAGCCTGTGCCCGCCTAACACCACCATAAAGAAAGTCCACCTGGGGGCTGGGGCTGTGGCTCAGCGGCAGAGCGCTCTCCTTGCACGTGTGCGGCCTGGGTTCCATCCTCAGCACCACGTAAACATAAATACATTCCATTGTGTACAACTAAAGTAAATAAATAAATATTAAAAAAAAAAAAAAAAAAAGAAAGAAAGTCCACCTGGGGCCCTGGGGGCGGTTACCTCTCTTGGCCTAATGGCCCCTGAATCCGATGGTACCAGGGGTGGCCAGGCAGGACACAGGGGTGTGGCAAACCATGGAAAGTTGCCAAGACTTGCTGAGGATCCTAAACTAACAGTTGGCGAAGGCCTCGATCAGAAAAGAACTGTCTGTCGGAAAATGGAAAGATGGTGACAGTCATATTCTAAACAAAGCCTGTTGATGGAGTGTGGGGCCATGTAGGGTGCTCTCATTGGGTAGGCCCAGAGCTGGGGGGAGCATGAAGAGATGAGGTGCTTAGGATGCCTGGTCTCTTAGATGATGGCTGATGACAGGGGAAGAAGAGAACAGAGCTTTGGACGTGTCCAGGCAGTATTGAAGAGAGAGAGCTCTGTTTTGACCACACACAAAGACACTAACGAAGAAGGGTTGCTCTTTTCTTGATTTTAGAGGAAAGGCAAGACCCTACTCTCAACGTGCAATGTGGGAGGAGGTATATGGGTTCCCAAAGACACTGCTGGCATCGAGAGACAGGGAAGCCTTAAACAGGAGCCTGTTCCTTTTTCTTTCTTTCTCTCTCTTGTTTGTGTGTTTTTTTTTTTTTTGTTTGTTTGTTTGTTTTTGTTTTTTGGTACTGGGGATTGAACCCATGTGCACTTAACCACTGAGCCACATCCCTAGCCCTTTTAATTTTTTAATTTTGAGACAGGGTCTTGTTATATTGCTTAAGTCCTCACTAAGTTGCTGAGGCTGGCTTTTTTTTAGTTGTAGATGGACACAATACATTTGTTTTATTTATGTATTTTTATGTGGTGCTGAGGATCAAACCCAGTGCTTCACACATGCTAGACAAGTGCTCTACCATTAAGCTACAACCCCAGCCCTGAGGCTGGTCTTTTTGAACTCACAGTCCTCCTGCCTCAGTCTCCAGAGCTGCTGGAATTACAAGCTACAGGCATGTACACCGTGCCGGGCAAGCCTGCTCCTTTTCTTTCAGAGCAGAGGCAGACTGAGCTCTGGGCCATTCAGCAGCTGCCTCATGGATTTTTTAGTTTTGGCAAAATCAGATTCCCCAGCACGTCTCCAAGCCTTCTTCTGCAGTTCTGGCCTCTCTCCCAGAGGTCTGTGCATACAGAGTGCTTGCTCAGTCCTCCCCCTGCCACCCCTCCCCACACAGATTCAAGCTGTTTCCTTATGAGGTCAAGGAATTCTAGGTTTGCTTTCTCCCTTAGGAACACCCCCCCACACCTGCCTCACCACTGTGCTTTCTATGCCCCCCATTGCCCCAGCATGAGGTCCCACCACAAATAGCATCAGGAAGCTGAACTGTGGTGATCCCCTGTACCCACCCTGTAGGTACCTGGAGCCTAAGTCTAGCCCCATGGCAGTGCAGCTGCATTCCAGACCACTAGAAGCCAGGTGAGCCCCTTGATCAACACGGCTAATAGGCTGTATCACCCATCGTAAGGAGAATGAATCAGGATCCTGGGGTGAGGGGAGTCTTGCCCAAGGGCCCTGAATGCAGCAATTCATTCATGGAAACATTTTCCCCATGGTCGCCTGCGCAATGACCTGGCCTAACCTCACAGTTCTCTTAGGCAGGAGTTACCAAAGGGACTGGAAGTGTATGTAAAGGCATTCTATATGCCTGTGGGGAGTTCTTCCTAAGAAGGGCAAGGAGAGTAGACATTGGGGTGCAGCTGTTGCTAAGTGAAGAATAAGAAGACTGAATTCTTCTTTTAAGCAGGGGAATGAACTTTTTTAAAAAAATATATTTATTTATTTGCTTTAGTTGTACACAATGCATTTATTTTTACGTGGTGCTGAGGATCGAACCCAGGCTGCGCACGTGCTAGGCGAGCACTCTACCACTGAGCCACAGCCCCAGCCTCCATGGGAATGACTTTTAATTGCCATGTTGTGTAACTGGCAATCCCAACAAGATTTCAAGTTATAAGGGAAAAAGTCTACATGAAAATATTTATTCAACACAAGGAGAAAATGTCTTTAGTTTTTATGAAATTTACCAGGAAACAGTTGGTGCTATGTGAACCTTTGTGTCCCCAACACCTGGAAGAAGTTGAGGCAAAGGACTGCCTGTGTTTAAAGCCTGCACAGGGTGGGGAGGGTAGTATAAAGATGGTAATGTAATGGGGGTCCTGAGACTCAGCCACACAGCCACCACTTCTTTTGTGCTCCCCCCATTTATTATACTCCTGGCTCTGATTGTGATGCCTCTGGTAGGTGGGTTTTCCTGCTGGAAGGACAGCCTTGACTATGAACTCCATCGCAGCTACCTCATGGGCCTGAGCTCAGCCTCCTTGTTTAATAAGCGAAGCTAATCCACTGGCCTTCCCAGTAGGGGCTTCCACTGCAGGGAGCAGCTGAAGACCCTGGCACTGTTGGGAGGCTCCCATAATGAGTCAAGGTGTGAAATGTCATTGATAGCACAGCCAGTAAATGTAGCAGCAGACGGGGAAAGCCTGGAAGGTGACCAGCACCTTACTGTTTGTGTGAAACAAGATTGCCAGATTCGCTCAGCAGGTGTAACCAAAGTCTTTCCTTTCTTCTTTCCTATTTTTTCCTTTTCCCCCTTCTTCTCTTCCTTTGTTCCATTTTTTAATAGAATAGAAAATAGAGTACATTGCAGACACTAAGGGGAAGTCTCATTTCGTGAAATGTTTGTTTCGATCATACATGTGTGAACGGGTGTGTGTGTGTGCTGGCTCAGGATGTAAAATGTAGCTCCTATTGATTTCAGGCAAAATGTCGAAATGACATTGTTTCATGTGGCCTCCCCCTAGGAAGTGACATTTGGGCTGAATCTGAAGCTACCAGGAAATGGGCACATAGAAGAGGAAGAGGAAGCCTGGCAATGCCAGGGTGTGGCTGTGTCCACCAAGTTCACAGACACTTGGTTCATTGGCTGCACCCCACTACACACTCCCAGGCTTTGGGACTGCACCATATTGCGCTAGGAATTCCGTGCATTTGTGCTGCCTGCTCCTAGGTCAGGTCTGTACTGAGCAGGGGCCAAGCCAGTGACGGCCTTGGAGGCCTGCGCATCACAGGGCTCAGTGCCCTGCAGTCCACCACAGTGGGGCCTGGCGCATGGTAGGGGCTCAGTGAACACCTATTGGTGCCCCTCACCCCAGGGGGCAGGATCTGACTTGCGTGGCCAGCCCAGGTTTAGGGCAGAGACAGAGGACGTGACTGGTTGGTTCTCTGGAGAAGGTGGCCTTGCAGCTGGGCCTTTCCAGCAGGGGAGTGCTTGGATCCCCCTAAACTCAGCCTTCCAGCCTTGTTGAAGTTCGGCCTAGACAAGGGCTCTGCAGGCCCTGCGGACGCTGAAGGTGAGCCCCCTCCCCCAGCCCCGGGGCCTGGCGGCCCTAGCGGGGCGGTGAGCTCATCTCGGGGGCGGGCGGGGGGGGGGGCGTCGCCAGGCGCGACAGGGCCCTGGAGCTCACGGCGCGCCCCCCGCACCGCCCCCGGCTTCTGGGTGATTTTACCAATTAAGGCTTTCTTGCCGGGCCGGGCCGGGCCCGGCGCGGGGCGGGCGCGGGGCGGGGATGCGACCAACAAGAAGAAGGGCGGCCTCAGCCCATTCGCGTGGAGGCGCGCGGCGCGCGGTGGACGCCAGTAGAGTCCTGAGGCGTCGGGCGCGGGTGCGAAGGCGAGCCGGGCGCCACCCTGCGGTTGTCAGCCGCCGGCAGGGACAGCAGGTGAGTCCTCCGTGGAAGGCTCCACGTCGGACTGTCGCAGCGCTGCTCACGGGCTGGGGCGGGTGGCGAAAGCGCGCGGAGAGGCTGGAAAATGCAGGCGCCCGCGCAGGCCCAGATCCGGGGCAGGTGCAGCTCGCGTAGGTGAGCTCAGGTCCCAGGCATCTGGGAAGGGTATCCAGAGTCTGCATTCCATAATTTACCCACGAACATATGTCTGTGCCCATAGTTGGGAGCCCAAGGACATGGGGCTCCTGTGAGAGAGGGGAGGGTCTCTGAGCATTTGGCAAGAGATCGATCGGTGAAGGTGTGGGTGCCCATGAACCCATCACTACATCTCTGTCTGGAAAGAAGGGTCCCCAGATCAGGACCTTGTATGTGAGAGGGGTGAGTGGCCACCTGTAAAGACACTTCACAGTACGTTGAAGGGGAACGGTGATTCCCTTGCTGGTGCAAGTCCACAGGGTACCAGCCTCTTTTGGCACAGGGGAGCTGATTCGGGGTTGCTGAACTCCATGGAGACTGCGGTGGGGTTTGGCCAGGCTAGATTTCCTGTCTGGGCCCTGGGCCCTGTCCCAGGTTGGCTCTAAGTGGGATATTCACCGCCAGCAAGAATGTAAGCAGCAACAGCACCGGATCCCCATGCTACCCAGGGCCAGGAAAAGTAGGTGAAACCCTCTGGCAGGCCCATTTGTGTGTGCTCTAGGCTGCACAATCAAGGTGAGAACCTAGGAAATGGGTGCCCTCACCTGTCACACCTTGACTTGTCTTGCCAGCTTGAGGTGAGGGTCTCCTCACCTCACTCACCAATCTGCTAGTTCTTTCCCTCCTGGCGCCCCCTAGCTACGCAGGCCTAGAAAAGTCTTCTTGGGGATCCCAGCTGAACAAACCTTTGCACTGGGGATGTAGTTCCCTGTGGGAGGGCCTGGCCTGGGGTCTGTGGGCCAGGGATAGGGAGGTGGGCGGGGCGTGTCTAACATCCAAGAATCTACTCCAAATAAGGGAAAATATGAAAGCTCTGAATTTTTGCTTCCTGGGGCTACCCGATCTGGGGGCTTTGGAATGGGGCGACATCTGGTGGTGATACTATGTCCTCCACACTCCCATTCCTTCTTTCCCCTAAATAGCCAAAACCTAGGGTTGGAAGTCCAGACACCCAAGTTCTGTTCTCTCTGCTGCAGTTGACTACAGGACAGTTGCTATGACTCAGTTTTCTTGTTCTCTGAAGACTGAGGAATGAACCCCAGATGACCCAGATGAATGGTACTTAGTGGAGAATCAATTCTTGATGTAATCCCATCTCTGGGTATTTCCTTTCCAATGGGGTAGAATTTGTAGGGGTTGCCCCTTCATAGTGCTTCCTGTCACCACCCCTCAGCTCTTATTAGACACTCTGGAGCATTTTGTGCAGCTGTGTATGAAAGATAGGGGGTCAAGACAGGGGAGAGTGCAGGGGTGGGCCTCACTACTGAAAAATGCCATTTGGCCCACTACCACCACCACAAGTGGGAAAACCAGTGGAGTTACAGGCAGCCTGAAAGCTTGGAGGCAGGGGAGATACCCACTGAGTCACAGTCTCACCACAGGCAATGCACACACATAAAGCCAAGGAGAATCAACCATATTTGGGCATGACATGATGGCTGACTCCTTCTCCCACTGGTCTTCAGAAGATAAATTAATTAATTATTACTAGAATTGAGCAGTACGGACAAGGATCTACTTTCTGGAAAAAAAGAGAAGGAAACATTTTGGAGAGGGTAGGTACAGAGGACTGAGAGGGACAGAGTCAACCCTGGATAAGGAGCCATAGGTAGGCTGACATCTCATGACTGAAGAGGGTTGCAGTGATTGTCTTCTATACCTGTGCTTCTACCCTGTGTTTTTGCTGATCTCTGTACCATTTCTGGAATATGTACCAGAAAATTAACTTTCAATGAATAGTCTCACACTACTCTGGGAAAACAGCCCAGGCTCCTAAGCAAGAATTGGCAACCCCTATTCACTCCCCTTGATTCCCTGGCCCTGTGTCCTCAAGCCCCCTTTACACCTCCCGCTGACCTGGCCACCCCTGGTACCATCGGATTCAGGGGCCATTAGGCCAAGAGAGGTAACCGCCCCCAGGGCCCCAGGTGGACTTTCTTTATGGTGGTGTTAGGCGGGCACAGGCTGTCTGCACGCATCACATGGCACCCTCTGCCCGTGCCCATTGGCACGCCTGGGCCCCTTCGAAGGCTGCTTGCTCCTAGAGTGCTGGCGGCCCCCTGGCCCAGTGCCCCATTTCCTCCCGGGTGGAGCGGTGGAGCGAGGGAGCAGGCAAGGAGGTGGTTGGAACCGGCAGGCTCAGGTGCGCAGGCGAGGGCCCTGCAGACTGAGAGGGCCAGGGCCCAGGGACCTGCGAGGGGACCGCGTAGGGTCCTGCCAGGCAGTGGCTTTCTTGGCCGTGCGCACACAAAGCCGGGCGCTCGCGAAGGGCTCACTCCTAGGGTTGGGTACTTTCCACTGCTGCTGACCAGGGTGCGGCCTGGCGACCCTAAGCCCTGCAGCCGGCGGGGCGGTGTGTGACAGAGAGTGGCGGGGTGCAGGGAAGGGGTATAACCCAAGTGACTCAGGGACCCCATCCGCCCCACCCCAACCC
Organism: Tamias sibiricus; assembly: GCA_025594165.1. NCBI lineage: Eukaryota > Metazoa > Chordata > Mammalia > Rodentia > Sciuridae > Tamias > Tamias sibiricus. The sequence continues at coordinate 143,073,234 of CM046667.1, read as the reverse complement.
CCGTAGGGGCCTGGAAGAAGGAAAGTCCCTTGTAAGGGCGTGTCGGCTGGATCTAAGCAGTCCAGCGCCAGACACTCATAAGCCTTTTGTCCCTCCAGGGTGTGTTTCCTGGAGCGCTGGCGCAGAGGTAGCGGGGCCTGGGCGCCTGCTGGCCCACTTCTGGGCCCTAAGAGCCGGGATTCGGGTCGTAACGGCTGCAGTGGGGGGCTTCATGGGGGCATTCCGACGGGCGGGGCGGGCGCGGCTCCGAAGCTCCACCCAGAGTCCCCGCCCCACTGAAGCCCCACCTTAGGCTCCGCCCTCTATCCGCATTTAAAGGGCTCGCTCTCTCCGCAGCACAACCTCTGTTGTCTGCCTCGCCTCTCACGCGTCCAAGTGCCTGCAACTTTAATTAAAGGGCCGTCCCCTCGCAGAGGCTTCAGCACCGCCCCCCGGCTCCTCGCGCCTCAAAATGAGTAGCTCCCACTCCCGATCCGGCCAGAGCTCGTCGGGCGCGGCTCCGGGCAGCGGCGCCGATACGCGGGACGCCGAGATGCCGGCTACCGAGAAGGACTTAGCGGAGGACGCACCATGGAAGAAGATCCAACAGAACACATTCACTCGCTGGTGCAATGAACACCTCAAGTGCGTGAGCAAGCGCATCGCCAACCTGCAAACAGACCTGAGCGACGGACTGAGGCTCATCGCACTGCTCGAAGTACTCAGCCAGAAGAAGATGCACCGCAAGCACAACCAGCGACCCACCTTCCGCCAGATGCAGCTCGAAAATGTATCGGTGGCGCTCGAGTTCCTGGATCGAGAGAGCATCAAGCTAGTGTCCATCGGTGAGCGCGCGCGCGGGCTGCTCCCGGGCGCCGCGTGGGCGAGGGTGGGGGCTCCGAGCGTTTTCCCATCCCCCCTGGGCTGACCCCTCCTAGTTCCCCTCCCCAGCCGCCGCACAGTCCCTGGGGCCTCTGAGCCACCCCTCTAAGCGCGGGCCTCAAGAACAAAGGCGCGCGAGCTGGCCCATTAAGCGTGCAAACCGCTACGCGCCCCTGCTGGCCCTCGCCCAGGCTGAGCTCACATCCTCCACAGGCCGCGCCCCCACTGCTGCACCCGCGCTGGTACTGGGCCTGGTGGGGCGGTCACTGACCCAGCTCCTGTCTTTGAGTGCCATGCCCCATCCCGGAGTAGCGGGAGATCCAGACTCACTCCCTACAGCAGTGTTAGAGAGGGCCCTCTGGCTTTCAGGTGCCTCTGGGATTCTAAAGTAGGGGTTGGAGCTTGTTGGTCCCATTGTCTAGGGCTCTCCTGGCTTCTGACCCTGAAAGACGGCCCCTCCCCATTGAAAGTGGTTTCAATCCCCCTGTTATATCTCCCTCAGGGAGCTTGGGGACCAGAGAGAAGCATGGCTAGCAAGACTGCACCCAAAGTGAGTTGGGTGTGGTTGAGTGAAGAGACCTGGCTTGTAGACTGACTTTACTGTTCATCATTGGTCACGCTTGCTTCTATGTCAGCCTTGGTTTTCTGCATCTAGAATACAGGAGTTGGTTGAAAGGTGTTCCAGTGTGCACTGGGCTCACTGCCAGCCCAGTGTCCGTGTCACAGGACTGGAGAGACTGACTTTGGCCAGGCTGACTGAGCATCTCAGGTCTTTCTCATAATAGGGGCTACTCAGGGACCAGCAACAGAACTGGTGACCTGGGGGAATGTGGAACAGGGAGAGTAGAAGGGGGATGAACCTTCTTAGCTTCATAAATAAAGAGGGCTTCTAGTTCTCCTTATGGCCCAAGAATGGTAATGCTGAGCCCAAGAAAGTGAGGTACCACAACTTGGTTCCCCTCACCACTCAGGGGCAGGTCCCAAGAGCTGAACTTCTTTCTTTGGAATGCCACTCCACACTGGGAGGCCCACCCCCCAGTTCCAGCCTCAGTCTAGCCAAGCTGAGTCATTTCTGAGTCCTGGGTGGGGGGGCAACCGGATGTGGGGAGGCAAACCACACCCCAGCTCTTTGGGGGGGTCTCCTCCCTCCTCCCTCCTCCCTTCTCCCCTCCTTCTTGTGAGCTGGCTGGAGCAGGCCTAGTTCCCAGAGCTTTGCCATATAAGGCAAAAAAATGTTGGAAAGCAGCAGTGATTAGGGGAGGGAGGGGGCCGGTTGGCCCCAGGGCTGGGGAAAGGGGGTGGGATGGGGCGGGGCCATTTAACCGGCAGTCTCCCAGCCCTGGGCCCTGGTCCTTCCCTCCCTCTGGGGAGGGAGAGAGGGCTGGCATTGGCCCACATGATATGGACCAAGGGAGGGTCTGGCCCTACCTAGGAGGCTGGTGGGCCTGGCCTTGCCCTTCCTCTTGGAGGCCACTGAAGGCCTCCAGCCTCCTGAGGGCTCTTGTGCTGGACCCAGGAAGCCCCCCACCACTGTGGGCCTTGCATCCTTGATCTTCTCTGAACCCTCCTCCCACAATTTGGGGACAGTGAAAGGCAGCTCTGAGAGGCCAGGACCAACCCATATGGGAACAGCAGGGGTGGGGGGCACTCTGCTTTGAGCAGCTCAGCTGGTGTTCCAGGTGCTTCCATCCAGACCAGCAGGCCACCTGCCATTGATGGCCCTTTTGATGGTGTTCATTGTCTTCTCACAGCCCCCCCACCAGTTGACTCACTAGATAAGTATTCTGTGATTATAGGGGAGGCCAGCAGGATTTCCAAAGATGAGCTCTCAGAAAGCCTGCTCCACCCAGAGCCACCCACCCTTGAGGAGGCTGGGACAGAGAGGTGGCCTTGGGTGGGGCCCAGAGGAGTTGCTGTAGTGATGGGGGGGGGTGTAGGGTGCCTACCCTAACCACTTCCCCTGTGGTGAGCATGGTGCCCGCCTGGGGCCTGAGGCCTAGGAGCCCGTTAGGTGGCAAGTAGGGCGTTAGGTGGCAAGTAGGGCGGGCTGTGGGTGGCAGCTGGGTGGCAGCTGAGCGGGTTCTGCTGAGGCAGCAGGACACAAGGACCTCACCCAACGTCTCTACCACCCAAGCTCCTAAGCAGAGCCCTGGACAGCAGAGCCAGGCTCACCCAGCCCCACCCTTCTTCTTCTCCTCCAACTGAGCAAGGGGGCCCCCACAATGTTTCCTGCTCTGTCACCCCAGCAGATCTCTGTGGGCCCTAGTGAGTCAGGACCATGTGGCCCAACCCCTGGTTCCTTTGAGCCCTAGCACCTCCCCCAAGGCAGTGCTATAGCCTTCTGCCACCTCCTGAGTTCTAATGTAGCTGAGGGGACAAGGATGTAGCGAGGGTGGGACTCACACCCCTTCACCCAAGGGTCCTTGCCCAATGCCTGTACTTCCCCTGCCTCACACCCACTACCCATCCACCCTGGAGTAGCAATTGTATTTCTCAACAATTCTTTGCCAACCCAGCCTTCCTCTTCCTCAGTCCCAGCCCAGTTTGAGGTCAGGGGCCCTGGTTTGTAGACCAGCTAGCACTGGGCTACTCCTCCCAGTTCCCAGAGATCTCTGGACGTAGGGCAGGTCTCCATCTTGGCAGCTACAAAGAGTTCATCTCCATCACCCTCCAGTTACCTTGGGAGAGGCTTTCCCTGGACCTGTCTGCAGGCTGGGACAGTGTTCTGCACTTCCTCTGGGTCCTGAGGCTTCTGGAAAATGTCCTCCTTATCTTCTGGGTGTCTTCCCTCTCCCCCAGAAATCTTTACCTCTGATGCCAGAGAGAGCCTCTGGGCATAGTGTGCTTGATAGCCCACCCCTAGCTGGGACAGGGCCTCTTCCCTATGCCTCCCTGTGTCGTGAGACCCTGGCCCTACCACCAGGGAGTGACCTGTCTCCTTGTGTGAGGGCACTTTCCAGTACTGCCACTTCTTTACCTCATAGACAGCAAGGCCATCGTGGACGGGAACCTGAAGCTGATCTTGGGCCTCATCTGGACCCTGATTCTGCACTACTCCATCTCTATGCCTATGTGGGACGAGGAGGAGGATGAGGAGGCCAAAAAGCAGACACCCAAGCAGAGGCTCCTCGGCTGGATCCAGAACAAGCTGCCACAGCTGCCCATCACGAACTTCAGTAGGGACTGGCAGAGTGGCCGGGCCCTGGGTGCCCTTGTCGATAGCTGTGCTCCAGGTGAGGGGCGCAGGGTGCGAGTCATTGGGATCAGGCTGTCTGTGGGAGATCTGGAAGGTAGTTCTGTAGATCCCCAGCTCAAAGTACAACCTTCCTCGTGTCGCAGGCCTGTGTCCTGACTGGGACTCCTGGGATGCCAGTAAGCCTGTCAACAATGCACGAGAGGCCATGCAGCAGGCTGATGACTGGCTGGGCATCCCTCAGGTATGCTCCCTGCCTGGCCCTGTCGGAGGCTCTGGGGGCCTGTTTGCAGTGAGGAGCACTCCAATGGCTCCTGTCTTCTGCTTTTGACAGGTGATCACTCCTGAGGAGATCGTGGACCCCAATGTGGATGAGCACTCTGTCATGACTTACCTGTCCCAGTTTCCCAAGGCCAAGCTGAAGCCAGGGGCTCCCCTGCGGCCAAAACTGAACCCGAAGAAAGCCCGAGCCTACGGGCCAGGTGAGGGATCGTGGCCTGGGGGTGCTCTGGTGTACCAGCATCCCCCCATACATAGTATATTGTCAGAACCTGGAGGACCCAAGGAGTTGTGGGTGAAGTGGCAGCCAGGTGATGAAGTACCACTGAAGGAAGTCAGGTGGGAGCTCTTGCTTGGGCAGCAGAGATAGTAACATTGAGATGCTGTGGAGATCAGCACAAGGGTGACATGGACCTTTCTGATGCGTTCTGTTCTTTAAAAAACTGTCTTATCTGGGTAGGCAGCACACGTCTGTAATCCCAGTGACTTGGGAGGCCGAGGCAGGAGGATTGCAAGTTCAAAGGCAGCCTCAGCAGCTTAATGAGGCCCTAAGCAACTCAGTGAGACCCTGTCTCTAAATAAAAAATAAAAAGGCTGGGGATATGGCTCGGTGGTTAAGTGCCCCTGGGTTCAGTCCCCACTACAAAAAAAAAAAAAAAAAAATCTGATGGGAATGGATCAGGGTTGGTTAGAACTAGTCAACTGACGAGAGAGTGCTAGGACGTTCCTCAAGTCACACAAGGCTGTGGGGAAGCGTCCCCAGGATGGGAGGACCCAGTAGGCCCCTTCGCTATGATTGGGAGATAAACCACAGTCCAGAGAGGGGGTTGGGCAGTCACACTGGTGCAGCAAACCTGAGCGTTCCAGAAAACAGGCATGGGCCTGTCTCTGCAGCAAGAGCACAGCTGGGTCCTGAGGCCATGCGCATTGTGCTGGCTTTATGCTGAACAAACTTGCCCAGTTTGGAGCATGCCTGACTTGGGGGCTGGCAGGGAGGGGCACTGAACCTACAGAGGGGTAGAGACTCTGACGCTGTGTTGCTGATATCCTGAAGGTCCAGGGCTCAGCTTGCCTGCCTTAGCCTTGGATGGGATTCAGGGGGAAAGAGATAAGGCTGTGGCTTTTGTAGGTGGCCCGTGACTTGCTCACCCTTCTCTGACAGGCATCGAGCCCACAGGCAACATGGTGAAGAAGCGGGCAGAGTTCACTGTGGAGACCGGAGTGCTGGCCAGGGAGAGGTGTTGGTCTATGTGGAAGACCCTGCGGGACACCAGGAAGAGGTAGGGTCATGCTGGTAGGGGTGGCCCTGCTGTGCCCCCTTCTGGAGGGGCTGCTCTTAACAAAGGCTCATGGGCTCCTTCCTACTACAGGCAAAGGTGACTGCCAATAATGACAAGAACCGTACTTTCTCTGTCTGGTATGTCCCCAAAGTGACGGGGACTCATAAGGTGAGCCTTCAGCTGGCAGGGAGAGTGGTGGCCATGGGCAGTGACTAGAGGTTCCTGTCCCTGCCCTCATGGCTTGCTCATCCTGGGAATAGGTGACTGTGCTCTTTGCTGGCCAGCATATTGCCAAGAGCCCCTTTGAGGTGTATGTGGACAAGTCACAAGGTGATGCCAGCAAAGTGACTGCCCAGGGCCCTGGCCTGGAGCCCAGCGGCAACATCGCCAACAAGACCACCTACTTTGAGATCTTTACGGCAGGTGAGGGAAGGCCACCGAAGCCCAGCCAGCCTGAGAGGAGAGCTGTGCTGGAGCCTGGCCGCTGAGCCCGTGCCTTGTGACAGGAGCTGGCGTGGGTGAGGTGGAGGTTGTGATCCAGGACCCTACAGGACAGAAAGGCACGGTGGAGCCCCAGCTGGAGCCCCGAGGAGACAGCACGTACCGCTGCAGCTACCAGCCCACCATGGAGGGCGTCCACACGGTGCACATCACCTTCGCTGGTGTGCCCATCCCTCGCAGCCCCTACACTGTCACTGTTGGCCAAGGTAGGCCCCGCCCTGGCTACCCCTATGCCCCACTGTGGTGCTGCTGTCTGGGCCTCCTGTGGGAGGGGGAGCCCATTGGTGCTGTCCGTCTCCAGCCCCTGCCTGGGCACCCCTAGTTTTTGAGCTTCCACTGTCTGGGCACGTGCTGTCTTTCCTCCCTTGCTGGGGCCCTCCTTCCTCCTCCTCTTCTTCTTGCCCTTCTCCGTCTCTCCTCTCCATGCTTTACCTTCGGAAGAGCTCGCTCCAGCTGTCTAGAAACCTGCTGCTCTCTGCTCTGCCCACAGGGTCAACGGTACTTGGATCCATCTTCCTCTTGGAGGGGAGGGGTGGGTGGATGTCTGCGGGCTGGAGTCAGCAGGTGGGGGAAGCCTGTCACGTCTTGGCGTAGTGCACGGGTCCTGGGGTCATAACCCACTCCAGTTCTTCCTTGCATGTGCCTCACTAGCCTGTTGGGCAAAGCTCTTAGGGACCCCCCAATCCCAACAGCCTGCTACTGTGGGAGGCCAGGGGGGTGGGGGGGAACACCCGGCTCTAGTTCCCAGCAGCTCAGCCAGTTTCTCTGCCCACAGCCTGTAATCCAGCTGCCTGTCGGGCTGTTGGCCGAGGCCTCCAGCCTAAGGGTGTTCGGGTGAAGGAGACAGCAGACTTCAAGGTATACACGAAGGGTGCTGGCAGCGGGGAGCTGAAGGTCACTGTGAAGGGCCCCAGTAAGTTGGTTGGGGCTGGGATGGGTGGCAGCAGTCCTCAGGGTCACTGCTAGGCAGGCCTGAGGCCCTCCTTGTCTTGGCAGAGGGCGAGGAGCGGGTGAAGCAGAAGGACCTAGGGGATGGCGTTTATGGCTTTGAGTATTACCCCACAGCCCCTGGCACGTACACCGTCACCATCACATGGGGTGGCCAGAACATTGGGCGCAGGTGAGGCTCCCAGGCACTCCCCTGCCAACCAGCATTCTCTGTCTTCTGTCTCACTGTCTGACAAGGGGGGACCAAACTGCTCTTCTTGCCTAGCCCACGTTGCTGGGCACGGGATGGTTCTTCTGTGGGGCAGTGCCTCTCAGTGCTCCCCTAAGTGGCTCTCCCATTTGCAGTCCCTTCGAGGTGAAGGTGGGCACTGAGTGTGGCAATCAGAAGGTGCGGGCCTGGGGTCCTGGGCTGGAGGGCGGTGTCGTTGGCAAGTCGGCAGACTTCGTGGTAGAGGCAATTGGGGACGACGTGGGCACCCTGGGTAAGTTGGAGGCTTCAGTGTGGGCACCTGTGGGTAGAGGTTGGCAAGGGCAGTCCACTCTGAGTTTCCAGGGCACCAACGGGACTGATGTTTATTGTCAGGTTTCTCAGTGGAAGGTCCATCACAGGCCAAGATCGAATGTGATGACAAGGGCGATGGCTCCTGTGACGTCCGCTACTGGCCCCAGGAGGCTGGCGAGTACGCCGTGCACGTGCTGTGCAACAGCGAGGACATCCGCCTCAGTCCCTTCATGGCGGACATCCGGGACGCACCCCAGGACTTTCACCCGGACAGGGTAAAGCACGCGCAGCACTGCCCCAGTTCTCTTCTGCCTTTGCTTAGGAAGCCAGCTGGGGGTGGGCACGTCCCTGTTTTGTCAACCAGGCTGGGGTCCTGAGCCCAGGTCCTAAGCTGGTGCGTCCAGCACTATGCTCCTGGTACTCTGTCCCTAGCTGCTCTGCCTGGCTTGTGATTTTGGTGGCCTTGACTTGATCCGCTGAAACTTGGGTGGTCTCTTACCAGGTGAAGGCACGTGGGCCTGGCTTGGAGAAGACTGGTGTAGCTGTCAACAAACCAGCAGAGTTCACAGTAGATGCTAAACATGGCGGGAAGGCCCCTCTCCGGGTCCAAGTCCAGGTGCGATGCCCATCATGTTGGGGGCAGGGTAGGCAGGCACCAAGGCCTGGGCGCTGACCAGCAGGCTGCCTGCTTTCACCAACCTTGCAGGATAATGAGGGCTGTCCTGTGGAGGCATCAGTCAAGGACAACGGCAACGGAACTTACAGCTGCTCTTACGTGCCGAGGAAGCCAGTGAAGCACACAGCCATGGTGTCCTGGGGAGGTGTTAGCATCCCCAACAGCCCCTTCCGGGTGAGCCCATTTAAAATGGATAGCTCAGGACTAGTACATTCACTGAGTTGTGCCACCATTACCACAGTCTAAGTTTAGGACAATTTTCATCATGCCCAAAGAAACTCTCACCTTCCTGCCTCTCCCTTCCCCCAGACCCTGGCAACCACTAACCTGTTCTCCAACTGTATGGATTGCTGCTTCTGGGCCTTTCATATAGATGGAATTGTACACTATGTGACCTTTGTGTTTGGCTTCTGCACTGCATATCCTGTTAAGCTTCATCTACATGCAGCGTGTGGCAGTGCTTCATTCGTTTTTATGAACAAATACCTCATTGTACGGATGGACCACAGTGTGTCTATGTGGTGGACCTTTGGGATGTTTTTACTTTTGGGCTATTGTATATAGCACTGCTAGGAACGAACATTCAGGTAAAATGTGTTTTGTGGACCTAGGTTTTTGTTTCTCTTGGGTAGTTACGTAGGAGTAGAGCTGTAGTGTCATATGGTCTCCGTCTAATCTTTTGAGGAACTGTCAGACTTTCCCAAGGCAGCTGCACCATTCTGTTTGTTTTCCACCAGTAGCCGAGGGAGCCTCTGCCTCCCCAGGCTGGTTATGCCCTGCACTTGCTCCTGTGCCCTACAGGTGAATGTGGGAGCTGGAAGTCATCCAAACAAGGTCAAGGTGTATGGCCCAGGCGTAGCCAAGACAGGGCTCAAGGCCCATGAGCCCACCTATTTCACTGTGGACTGCACAGAGGCTGGCCAGGGTAAGGCCTGGCCCTGGGTGGGAAGACAGGTGGGTGGAATATCCCCACAAAATCCCAGCTTCTGCTGATTGCCACCACCACAGGCGATGTCAGCATCGGCATCAAGTGTGCTCCTGGAGTGGTGGGCCCTGCTGAGGCCGACATCGACTTCGACATCATCCGTAATGACAATGATACTTTCACAGTCAAGTACACACCCTGTGGGGCTGGCAGTTATACCATCATGGTCCTTTTCGCTGACCAGGTTGGTCTACTGCTTCTGGCCCCTAGACTGCTGGGTGTTGAGGTGCTGCTCTTTTCAACCGTTCTCCCACCACCTACAGGCCACACCCACTAGCCCCATCCGGGTCAAGGTGGAGCCCTCCCATGATGCCAGCAAGGTGAAGGCGGAGGGCCCTGGCCTCAGTCGCACTGGTAAAAATGAATACTCTGGGAAGTTGGCAGACATCAAGGGTGGGGGTGCTCAGAGCGAGGTGGCCCTATATATGGTTATTGTATCTCCTTAGGCATTGAGCTTGGCAAACCCACCCATTTCACAGTCAATGCCAAAGCTGCTGGCAAAGGCAAACTGGATGTCCAGTTCTCAGGTCTGGCTAAAGGGGATGTGGTGCGAGACCTGGATGTCATTGATCACCATGATAACACCTACACAGTCAAGTACACTCCTGTGCAGCAGGTAGTTATCTTGGTCCCCTGCAACCACACCCCTCCACTGCAATCATCTAGTCTATGGGCTTCCTTGTGAGGGGTGGGCTAGGTGGGCTGCTCCAAGGGGCTTCCCATCAAGTCTCATTTCTCACCTGGGAAGGGAAGCTGGGGGGTAAAGCCAGTGTCTCTGAAGCTCCCTTCCCAAGCAGGGCACCTGCAGGCCAGTGAGATCAGGGTCCTGACTGATTGTTGCCCTTCTGTACTCCTCTCAGGGCCCAGTAGGTGTCAATGTCACTTATGGAGGGGATCCCATCCCCAAGAGTCCTTTCTCAGTTGGGGTGTCTCCAAGCCTGGACCTCAGCAAGATCAAAGTGTCTGGCCTAGGAGAGAGTGAGTAGTTGGGTATTTTCTGTGGTCGCTGAAGAGCCCCCGGGGCCTACCTGAGCTAGGTGCCATGGTTCTCTTTCTCTCTCTTTTCATTGTCTCAACAGAAGTGGATGTTGGCAAAGACCAGGAGTTCACTGTCAAGTCAAAGGGTGCAGGTGGTCAAGGCAAAGTAGCCTCCAAAATCGTGGGCCCTCGGGTGCAGTGGTGCCCTGCAAGGTGGAGCCAGGCCTGGGGGCCGACAATAGTGTGGTGCGCTTTGTGCCCCGTGAGGAGGGGCCCTATGAGGTAGAGGTGACCTATGATGGTGTGCCTGTGCCTGGCAGCCCTTTCCCTCTGGAAGCCATGGCCCCCACCAAGCCTAGCAAGGTAATTGGGCTTGGGAGGCACTAAGGGTGGAGCCCGCTATGCTTTCTGAGGGTCCCAGGGGGCACTCCATCTTCTCCAGACTTGCCCTTAGGATGGAGAATGGTGGCATAGCTGTAGGCAGCCTGTTCATGTCTCTGTTTGGTAGGGGGAGGAAAGCCAGGGCAAAAGGAAGCTTGCTGGTGGGGGTGCAGTCTCAGCTTCCCCCCTGTCTTCCCTCAGGTGAAGGCTTTTGGACCAGGGCTGCAGGGGGGCAGTGCAGGCTCCCCTGCCCGCTTCACCATCGACACCAAGGGTGCTGGCACGGGTGGCCTGGGCCTGACAGTGGAAGGCCCCTGCGAGGCGCAGCTGGAGTGCCTGGACAATGGGGATGGCACATGTTCTGTGTCCTATGTGCCCACTGAGCCTGGGGACTACGACATCAACATCCTTTTTGCCGACACCCACATCCCTGGCTCCCCATTCAAGGCTCATGTGGTTCCCTGCTTTGATGCATCCAAGGTCAAGTGCTCAGGCCCTGGGCTGGAGCGGGCCACCGCTGGTGAGGTGGGCCAATTCCAAGTGGACTGCTCAAGTGCAGGCAGTGCAGAGTTGACCATTGAGATCTGCTCCGAGGCAGGGCTGCCAGCTGAGGTGTACATCCAGGACCACGGTGACGGCACCCACACCATCACGTACATTCCTCTCTGCCCTGGGGCCTACACTGTCACCATTAAGTATGGCGGCCAGCCTGTGCCCAACTTCCCCAGCAAGCTTCAGGTGGAGCCTGCTGTGGACACCTCAGGTGTCCAATGCTATGGGCCTGGGATTGAGGGCCAAGGTGAGGAGGCCTGCTCTAGGGTGTGTGGGGAGTTTGGGGGAGCCAGGATCCCTGTAGCTCTGGCCTCATTGTGTCCGTCTCCAGGAGTCTTCCGAGAGGCTACCACTGAGTTCAGCGTGGATGCCCGGGCTCTGACACAGACTGGAGGGCCACATGTCAAAGCCCGTGTAGCCAACCCCTCTGGCAACCTGACTGAGACCTATGTGCAGGACTGTGGTGACGGCATGTACAAAGTAGAATATACACCATATGAGGAGGGTATGTGCCGGGGCTCCCTTGGGCAGTCAGGGATAGGTGGGGGCATCCTGGGCTCCTCCTGATCTGGTCTGCCCTCCAGGGCTCCACTCTGTTGATGTCACCTATGATGGCAGTCCTGTGCCCAGCAGCCCCTTCCAGGTACCTGTGACTGAGGGCTGCGACCCTTCCAGGGTGCGTGTCCATGGGCCGGGCATCCAAAGTGGTACCACCAACAAACCCAACAAGTTCACAGTGGAGACCAGGTGAATGTGCTACCAGGGAGGCAAGTGGGTAGCCAAGGGGCCTGGGAACCCCAGGAGATGACAGGCTGTCTGCTTGGACCAGGGGAGCTGGCACGGGTGGCCTGGGCCTGGCTGTAGAAGGCCCCTCAGAAGCCAAGATGTCCTGCATGGATAACAAGGATGGCAGTTGTTCAGTTGAGTACATCCCCTACGAGGCCGGCACCTACAGCCTCAATGTCACCTATGGTGGCCACCAAGTTCCAGGTGAGGTGGTGACAGTGGGGCAGGGCTAGGACTGCCTGATCATGCCCACTCTGACTTATGAAGCTGCCATCCCTCTGACCCAATCCCAGGTAGTCCCTTCAAGGTTCCTGTGCATGATGTGACAGATGCATCCAAGGTCAAGTGCTCTGGGCCTGGCCTGAGCCCAGGCATGGTCCGTGCCAACCTCCCTCAGTCCTTCCAGGTGGACACAAGCAAGGCTGGCGTTGCCCCACTTCATGTCAAAGTACAGGGACCTAAAGGTAAGTGTTTACATACCTGGGAGCAGGGAGTCAGGGAGGCAGTGTCCTCTTTGAGGGTTGGGGAAGGATCCTGGAGGCCCAATTTGCAGTTGGCACAAGAGCCTCAGGTGACAGCAGAGCTAGGTAAAAACCTGGAGGAGGAACAGACAGGACTTGTCTACTGAATAGATGTGGCAGGAGGGAGGGCAGGCTGAGGGCCATTTCCAGGGATGGTCAGGTGAGGACATGGCAAGGTCCAGGCTTGGGCTGAGTCCTGGTCATCCAGTGGGACAGGGATGAAGGCCAGGGCCCAGGGAGCTATCTGAAGCTTTGTCCCTGGGACTGGGCCAGGCCTGGTGGAGCCGGTGGACGTGGTGGACAACGCTGATGGCACACAAACTGTCAACTACGTGCCCAGCCGAGAAGGGCCCTACAGTATCTCAGTGCTATACGGGGAAGAAGAGGTGCCCCGGAGGTAAGAACGGGCCTGTTGCCTATTCTGGGGGCAGTCTGGCTTCTGAGAACTGTCTGACCACTCACAACATCCTGGTTCCACAGTCCCTTCAAGGTTAAAGTTCTGCCGACACATGATGCCAGCAAAGTAAAGGCCAGTGGCCCTGGACTCAATACCACTGGTGTGCCTGCCAGCCTGCCTGTGGAGTTCACCATTGATGCAAAGGATGCTGGAGAGGGTCTGCTGGCTGTCCAGATCACGGTGAGTCCATCAGCTTCCCAAGCTGCACTGCAGCTCCAGCCATAGGCAAGAGGAGCTAGGGGGCCAGGCCTGGGGGACTGGACTGGGGGACTGCAGGGGGGACTGCAGGTGGGACGGACAGGCCAGGACAGGTCTCTAGTCTTCCTAGGGAGCTACACCAAGAGAACGGGGAAGGGTAAGCCCCCTGCTTCTGGTTTGCTAAGGTTGTGACTAGCTCAGGATTGTGGTGACAGGAACAGGCTTGCCTGAACACAATCTCTCTGTTGACTTTGAGCACAGTACCAGAGCCTTTAATGCTTGAGCCCCAAGCCTGGCGTATCTTCATGGGGCAGGTATAAGAATATGAACCTGAGATCGTCCATGCAAGCTCCTCCTAGTCCTAGGGCAGGCTCTGCAGCCAAGGTTGGGCACCAAGCTCCCTGGCTCTGCCTATTATCAGGGAATGCTGGATGTTTTGGTGGTTCCGTTCTGGACTCTGCTCATGGTAGAAGTAAGGGACAATGTCAGATGCAGGCAGACCTTTGGGACTTGGGTGGTTGAGGGGCCAGAGGCTGTCCCTGTAGCAGCATGCTTGGTGCTCCTTGAGGAAGGCCCGAGGCAGGGCTGGACCTAGGTAGGCTTCAGCCAACCTCCTCCTCCATGCTCTGCCACACAGGACCCCGAAGGCAAGCCCAAGAAGACACACATCCAAGACAACCATGATGGCACATACACAGTGGCTTATGTGCCAGATGTGACAGGCCGCTACACAATCCTCATCAAGTATGGTGGTGATGAGATCCCTTTCTCCCCATACCGTGTCCGGGCTGTGCCCACTGGGGATGCCAGCAAGTGCACGGTCACAGGTGAGCCAACCCACCAGTGGCCACTGCGGCGCTCGGCACGGGGCTTGGGTGTGCCTGTGTGCAAGGGCTCGCTGCTTGGGCGGCGTGTGGGAGTGGGGGCCGCCCCCTGGAGTGACTCACCTGACCTTTCTCCTTGCTCTCTGCCCTCTCACCTCAGTGTCAATCGGAGGTCACGGGCTAGGTAAGCTGCTTGCTGGGGCCCATGCCCCTCGTGCCCGGAGGGGCAGCTTCCTTTCCTCTTCATTGCTGATTTCCAGGACAGTTCCAGCTGCAGCTCTAGGCAGAGGCAGAGTGGGGAGGCTGCACCAGATAAGGCCATGGGCTGGAGGGTTAGGGCCCAGGGAGGTTTCTGGAGCTGAGCATGAACACTCCAGCTCCTCCCCTCTCTGGGCTTCCATTCTCCCATCTGAGAACTCGGGTTGCAGCTGAGAGCTTTGGGGTGAGGTGTATCCTGAGAGGCATCCCACTGGGGACTTTGGGGTCTGGGGATCTTGGCACCCCGGGGAAGCACCCGGTGATGGGCAGCGGGTGCTTCCTTCCTACAGGGGCTCCTGCATGGGCTGAGGGGACAGGGGCCTCCCTCACTCACTGGGAGTCTCTATCCCTGATCAGATCCACAGACCTCCATCCCCACCTCCCAGAGGCCTCTGCGTCCCCGGCCGGGGGAGGTGCATGAGCGGGTGGGGCTGGCTGGTAGTGCAGTAGCGCCAGTGTCGACTGCTTGGGCGGCCAGCATGGCAGGGCCCAGCCCAGCCTCAGAGCCCCAAAGTGCACTCTGGCCCATCTTTCTCCTTCCCTCCCTCTCTATCCCTCAAGCAGTGACGTTATTCAAACAGTCCCCAACTAGGCATAGGGCTTGCCTGCCCCAGCCAGGGACAACCCAGAGGTGCTGATAAAAGGCTATAGCTACTCAAAAGGGCCTCTGGCACTTGGGCAGGTGGCCAGGGAGAGTTAGAGGGTAGACAGGGTTTTGTGGCAGGCCATGGGATCTGAAGTGAGAGTGTGTGCGGGGCAGAGAGGCAGCAGAGGCTGGGGATTGGGAGAAGCCTGCTCTCAGGGCCTTGGCCATGGGTAAAGGGCCAGACTCAGAGTGGCCTTGTTTCCCAGGCCACTGTGTGTGGAATGGAAGCAGGAAGCCCCATTAAAGGGTTTAAGTCACTTTCAGACAAGCCAGAGGGTTGACTCGGGCTAGATTGGTGGCTGTGGGGCTTTAGGTGGGAAGCCAATTAGGCAGTGTACTTTGAGGATAGCGTGGCTAAGACCTGCTGATGGCTGGGGCTGGGTGGGGAAATGAGGAATCTGGGGGGAAGCGATCAGGATGGGGCCCAAGCCGCCAGGTAGATGGTGTACGGCAGGCATGAGTGAGACCTCGCAGGGCAGCATGCGTGGCAGGTCTAGAGTCAGGAGAGCTGTGAAGGCCAGCACATAGCCTAGTGCAGCGGGAGCCCTTGGCTGAAGGGGGATTTGGTGGCAGGCTGGCCATGGGGCCCCTTGCACTCAAGCAGGTTTGGTGCTCCCAGCTGCTTTCCTGGCGGGAGGCCGGGCTGCAGGGGTGCTCTTGCTGCCAGGCCACACAACCCACAGCCTCCTGAGCCTCCACAGCTGAGCTCCAGATCATAACGTCACTGTCCCTCTCCTTTCCTCGGGCACTATGGGGCCCTAGAGGCTGCTCAGTCGCTCTGCTCTTGCAACCCAGCAGTGATACCTGTGGCTTGGACCTCCTGTCCCCTGTCCCCTGGGTGCTGCCACTGCTCTGCCAAGCCTGCTGTGTTACGCTGCTCAGATGCTAACCCTGCTGCCTCCCTGCTCCTTGCTCCCGCCTGCGCCGGGCTGCGCTGTGCTGGGCTGCCTCTTACCACGAGCCTCTGGTTGAGAGAGCGTTCTCAGTTGTCAGGAAACTCCAGTTTCACCTTCAGGCCTGGGGGTGTAGCGAGGCAAGTGTCACATCTCCCACACTGCAGCAGGACTCTGCCTCACCGCCATTCACACACTGCACTGGGGCCCAGGGCAAGGCCACAGGGGAACAGGCTAGCCATGGGCTCAGCCAGAGCGCTGGTGTTAGGCAGCGTGGGTCATGGTACTGGCTGAGCTGTTAGCAGGGGAGGTGGCATTAAGTGCTTGTGCCAGGATGGGCTCTTCCTTTTCCTTCTGGCACCTGAGTGCCACTCATTGGGCCTCTCCCATGTGGGACTTGAGCTTGAGGTGGTTAGGAGACTCCTTCCTGCCTTCTGAGAAACCACTCACCATCCCAGCTTGGGGGACAGGGTGGGGTAGGAGGCCTGGCTGTGCTTGGTGGTGGCAGTAAGGCCTGGACAGGCGGCAGGATGATGGGAGCAGTTTGAGCACCAGGCTTACCTGCTGGCCCCACTTTGGGGACCTACCCTGCCCTACCAGGTGCTGGCATCGGCCCCACCATCCAGATTGGGGAGGAGACAGTGATCACAGTGGATACGAAGGCAGCAGGCAAAGGCAAGGTGACCTGCACCGTGTGCACCCCTGATGGATCGGAGGTGGACGTGGATGTGGTGGAGAATGAGGATGGCACTTTCGACATCTTCTACACAGCCCCACAGCCGGGCAAATATGTCATCTGTGTGCGCTTGGCGGCGAGCACGTACCCAACAGCCCCTTCCAAGTGACAGTGAGAAAAGGCCAAGGATGGTGGGCGGGGGAATCTGGGCAGATCCTAGCCTGTCCCTCTAGGGGTTCCCTTTGTGATGAGTCTCCAGTTCTTGCTTTGCCCTGCAGGCTCTGGCTGGGGACCAGCCGACAGCACAGGCCCCATTACGGCCTCAGCAGCTGGCTCCACAGTACACCTATGCCCAAGGTGGCCAGCAGACCTGGGTAAGGCCTGACCCACCTCTTCCTGGCACTGGCCATCTGGGTGTTCCTCTGAGGTCTTGTTCTACCTCGTGGGGAAGGACCCTAGATCTTCCCACAGCCCCTCACCCAAGCCCTTTGTCTCCACTGCAGACCCCAGAGAGGCCCCTGGTGGGTGTCAATGGGCTGGATGTGACCAGCCTGAGGCCCTTTGACCTTGTCATCCCCTTCACCATCAAGAAGGGCGAGATCACTGGTGAGCAGGGGCTGGGAAGGAGCTTGGAAGCCAAGGATGCCAGGGTGTGCCAATGGCTGCCCTGACCCCAGACTTGCTGCCCTGCAGGGGAGGTTCGAATGCCCTCAGGCAAGGTGGCACAGCCCTCCATCACTGACAATAAGGATGGCACTGTGACTGTGCGCTATGCACCCAGTGAAGCTGGCCTGCATGAGATGGACATCCGCTATGACAATATGCATATCCCAGGTGTGCTCAGCCTACTCCTGCCCACCCCACACCATGCCACTGCTGCCACCATCTCACAGAGATGGGGGTGGAAGGGGACACAAGGCTGACATTCCATGGTGCCTCTAATTCTTGCTCAGGAAGCCCCCTGCAGTTCTACGTGGATTATGTCAACTGCGGCCACGTCACTGCCTATGGTCCTGGTCTCACCCATGGAGTGGTCAACAAGCCTGCCACCTTCACTGTCAACACCAAGGATGCAGGAGAGGGTGAGCAGAAGCTCCAGGCCTGACCTACTCTGTGCAAGAGGTGTCCTCACTTTGTTGGGGACTGGACACAAGATGTCCCTGGCCTCTGCTTGGCTGCTAGGTCTCCAGATCTGGCAGTGTATCCATGGGGACAGTTCCTACCCTCACCCCTTCTCTCCAGGGGGCCTGTCGCTGGCCATTGAGGGTCCATCCAAAGCAGAAATCAGCTGCACTGACAACCAGGATGGCACATGTAGCGTTTCCTATCTACCTGTACTGCCTGGTGACTATAGCATCCTAGTCAAGTACAATGAGCAGCACATTCCAGGCAGCCCCTTCACTGCCAGGGTCACAGGTAGGTGGCACAGGGAGCAGTGACAAAGGCAGACAGCATGGTTGGTACCATGTCCTGTGGCTGGACACACAGTGACAAAACCTCCTGCCCTCCCACCAGGTGATGACTCCATGCGGATGTCCCACCTGAAGGTGGGCTCTGCAGCCGACATCCCCATCAACATCTCAGAGACAGACCTCAGCCTGTTGACAGCCACTGTGGTACCACCCTCAGGCAGAGAGGAACCCTGTCTGCTGAAGCGGTTGCGTAATGGCCACGTGGGTAAGAGGTTGAGAAGGGGCCCAGTATTTTTAGAAAGGACGGAAACTGGGGGTCCATACCTTCCTGGGTTGACTACTCTGCCCTCTGTCCAGGGATTTCATTTGTGCCCAAGGAGACAGGGGAGCACCTGGTACATGTGAAGAAGAATGGCCAGCATGTGGCAAGCAGCCCCATCCCAGTGGTGATCAGCCAGTCAGAGATCGGGGATGCCAGCCGAGTGCGGGTCTCAGGCCAGGGCCTCCATGAAGGTCATACTTTTGAGCCTGCAGAGTTTATCATAGACACTCGGGATGCAGGTAAGCAGCAATGGCCTGCCAGCTAGAGTGGTATAGCTATGCTTGGCACCCTGGCTCATGGTTGTCCATCTACCAGGCTATGGTGGGCTCAGCCTGTCCATTGAGGGCCCCAGCAAAGTGGACATCAATACAGAGGACCTAGAGGATGGCACATGCAGGGTCACCTACTGCCCCACGGAGCCTGGCAATTATATCATAAACATCAAGTTTGCTGACCAGCATGTGCCTGGTAAGTGCGACTGCTACATGCCTTCCCTGCTGCTTGGCGGCCCTTCTTACACACCCCAGAGCCTACCTTCAGCATGTGACCTGTCCGGGACACGGATCGTACTTTCCTCCTGCAGGCAGCCCGTTCTCTGTGAAGGTGACAGGTGAAGGCCGGGTGAAAGAAAGCATCACACGCAGGCGACGGGCCCCTTCAGTGGCCAATGTTGGCAGTCATTGTGACCTTAGTCTGAAGATCCCTGGTAGGGATTCAGGGAGCCCAGGAGGGTTCTGGGCAACCCTAAGCACAAGGGGTGGATCCCAGAGCTCCTGCTCACCAGCCCATCCCATACTTGCAGAAATCAGCATCCAGGACATGACCGCTCAGGTGACCAGCCCATCTGGAAAGACCCATGAGGCAGAGATTGTGGAAGGAGAAAATCATACCTATTGTATTCGATTTGTGCCTGCTGAGATGGGCATGCACACAGTCAGCGTCAAGTACAAGGGCCAACATGTGCCTGGGAGCCCCTTCCAGTTCACTGTGGGGCCCCTGGGTGAAGGGGGAGCCCACAAGGTCCGTGCTGGGGGCCCTGGCCTTGAGAGGGCTGAAGCTGGAGTGCCAGGTAGGTTGGCTTGTCCACGGAGCTCTTCCCTTCCTGGGTGGACCCAAGGTAGGGGTGAGGTTAGAAGAAATAACTAGCAGCCATGTCAGTTTTGGCCATGGTTGGAAGGGGCTGAGGCCAGGGAACCAGCCCTCTATGAGGACACACTGCTCTTTCCGTAGCTGAATTCAGCATTTGGACCAGAGAAGCTGGCGCTGGGGGCCTGGCCATTGCTGTTGAGGGTCCCAGCAAGGCTGAGATCTCCTTTGAGGACCGCAAGGATGGTTCCTGTGGTGTGGCCTATGTGGTTCAGGAGCCAGGTACTGGGGCAGTACTAGCTGGAGTTGAAGGAAGTGGGGCCCGAGTGCAGTTGTTGGCCCTGGGGGCCGCAGATAGCTCTGCTTGCTTCCTGTCCTCCACCTTGAAGTCCCAGGGTCACCCATGCTATTTGTGGGAGGAAGGAGGTCTGAAGGCTGACAAGTTAGGGTCTCTCAGTGTGCCTTCTGTGGGCTGGGCCTTGGGGTCATGTGGTAGGTACCTCAGCCTTACGCTCTCTCCTTAGGTGACTATGAGGTCTCAGTCAAGTTCAACGAGGAGCACATCCCTGACAGCCCCTTCGTGGTGCCTGTGGCTTCTCCGTCTGGTGACGCCCGCCGCCTTACTGTTTCTAGTCTTCAGGTGAGGCACTGAGAGAAACTGCCCATCTGGGGCTCCTGGGCCCGGCCAGACCAGAGCAACTGCAGAGAGCAGGCCTTGGCCCTGTGTCGAGTGACCTACCCAGAAACAGTTCTGGGTGCCAGGCCTCTGCTCTGGCGGGTGCAGCCCACGCTTGGGGTTAGCAGGCAGTGTCCTGCCTACCGCGTGGAGTTTTTCTCGTGTCTCAGGTCTAAAGGCTTTGAACAGAAGCCTGTGCCCCTTGAGCACCAGGGCTGTGGTTTAAAGAGGGACAGCCTGTCAGGGCTGGGTGCTTCCCACAGGGTGGGGCTACCTTCTCTTCCTGCCACCTGTGTGTGTGTTTGTGTGTGTGCATGTGTGTGTGAGATTGCAGAGCATGAGTCTGGGGGGCAGGGGACTGTGAAGTGTGCTCCTGGCTTGTTGACTTAATAAATCAGTGGCTCTCCCTCTTTAAACCAAGTTGGATGCCAGGTGGGTAAGTGCAACCCTGTGGGCCTCCTGCTTATGGGGCTCTGTTTTCCTCCCCTGCCCTGGTTCCCAACCACTCCATCTAACCACATCTGCTGTGCTTCCAGGAGTCAGGGCTAAAGGTCAACCAACCAGCCTCTTTTGCAGTCAGCCTGAACGGGGCCAAAGGGGCAATTGATGCCAAGGTGCACAGCCCCTCGGGAGCCCTGGAGGAATGCTATGTCACAGAGATTGACCAAGGTGAGGCCCTGTCCCTGCCCAACCATCCAGCCATCTGCCCTGGCCCCACTGGGGGCAGCAGGCCTCCCCAGGGCCTGAGCAGCTGGCTAGAAGCAGGCTGAGAGTAAAAAGGAAGGTACATAGATTCTGTAAAACTGCCAAAACTAGGCTTTAGTACCTGGGTCCTCTCAGCCAAGAAACCTTTCTGTGATAACCTAAGCCCTTGGGGATCTGGGTTACTAGCCACAGCTGCTAGGAAAGCCTTCTGCAGGCAGTCCTGGTCTCCAGAGGGAAAGATGCAAAAGCTGCAGGGCTACATGTCCCTGTAGTCAGGGGCATGGCCTTAATGGATTTAGTTCCAGTAGTTTCACAGCCTAGTCCTGTCCGTTCCCAGCTGCATGACCTGAAGTGAGTTCCTGTCCTTCTCTGAGCCCCATTTAATGTGCAAGTGATGTGACATTCATAAGGAGACAGCAAGGCAGGCATTTTGCTTGTAAAGGGTCCAAATGAGCCTTGACAGCAGGCTACTTGGAATCTCTAAAAGTTTCGGACCAGGTGGTCTGTGTTGTGGATTGTGGGTGGAGATACTCAGAACAGCCCTGGAAGAAGTAGAGTGGGCTCCATGGGAATGCTGGGCTCTCATTTGTGATCAAAGAAAATGGGTAGAGCCAGGAGTGAGGATGCTCCTCTCAGATATCTGCTGCTTATAGAAAGGCACCCCAGGCCCATAGCATGCCCTTCTGCTCCTCAGATAAGTACGCTGTGCGCTTCATCCCACGGGAAAATGGCATCTACCTGATAGATGTCAAGTTCAATGGGACCCACATCCCTGGAAGCCCCTTCAAGATCCGAGTTGGGGAACCTGGGCATGGAGGGGACCCAGGCTTAGTGTCCGCCTATGGAGCAGGCCTGGAAGGTGGTGTCACAGGTAGGTCTGTGTGCAACTTTCACTGCAGATGCAGCTGCCAGGGTCCTCCTTCTGAGCCTTTGGTGGTAAAAGAAAGCATGTGGAGGTGACAAGCCTGTGTTGGGTGGCTGAGGACAGAGAAATGGGCTAGATGGACTCTGCCTGACCTCCCACTCTCCCAGGGAACCCAGCTGAGTTTATCGTGAACACGAGCAATGCAGGAGCTGGCGCCCTTTCGGTGACCATCGATGGCCCCTCCAAGGTGAAGATGGATTGTCAGGAGTGCCCTGAGGGCTACCGCGTCACCTATACCCCCATGGCACCTGGTAGCTACCTCATTTCCATCAAGTATGGTGGTCCCTACCACATTGGGGGCAGCCCCTTCAAGGCCAAGGTCACAGGTGAGCCTAAGTTCAGGCTGTTGGTACCTACCCAGTGACTGGCACTCCAGCCACCTCAGCCTCACCTGCTTTGCCCTGCAGGTCCCCGTCTCGTCAGCAACCACAGCCTCCATGAGACATCATCAGTGTTTGTGGACTCCCTCACCAAGGCTGCTGGTGCCCCACAGCATGGAACACCAGGTCCAGGTCCTGCTGATGCCAGCAAGGTTGTGGCCAAGGGCCTGGGGCTGAGCAAGGCCTACGCAGGCCAGAAAAGCAGCTTCACAGTGGACTGCAGCAAAGCAGGTAAGTAGCTCTGTCTCTGTCTTCCAGAAAGACCAGACTAGAAACGATGGGATAAAAGCTAGGCATGGTAACATACACCTCTAACCCCAGTAGTCTGGGAGGCTGAGGCAGGAGGATCACAAGTTCAAAGCCAGCCTCAGCAACTTAGCAAGACCCTGTCTCACAGTAAAAAACAGATCTGGAGACATGGCTCAGTGGTTAAGCCCCCTGGGTTCAATCCCTGGTGCCAAAAACAAAAGAAATAATGGGATGGGAGGTATGGGAACCACCTTCAGGGTTGTGGCTGTCATTTATAGTCACTTCCCATGTGGGCCTCTCCACCTTCTCTGCCCCTCAAAGAAACAGCCTTGGAGGCACTAGATTTCCTCGGTTTCCCTGGGTAGGGGAGGGTGTTGGCAGCTTTCTTGGAAGGGCTATTGCCCCAAAACAGGTAGAGAAAAAATATGGGATGGGGGTTCAGGGGGTCAGTCAAAGCTGAAGGAAGGAGGCTGGGACCTGTGACTGCAGCCCTTCCTACTCAGGCAACAACATGCTGCTGGTGGGAGTCCACGGCCCAAGAACACCCTGCGAGGAGATCTTGGTGAAGCACGTGGGAAGCCGGCTCTACAGTGTCTCCTACCTGCTCAAGGACAAAGGGGAGTACACACTGGTGGTCAAGTGGGGCGATGAGCATATCCCAGGCAGCCCCTACCGTGTCATGGTACCCTGAGCCTGGTGCCCATGCCAGCCAGCAGCTCCCATGACAAGAAGCGTTCCCCATGCCTTCCCCACTCCCCAAGCAGCCCCACCTTCCTCCCTTGAGCCCTGGGCCCTGGTCTGCCCTGGCCACCCCGTCACCACAGTCGACCCTGCCCTATGCTGTGCTCACCTGCCTCCCCAGCCAGCCTTTAGCCTCTTGGCTTTCACTTGGGGCAGAGGGAGCCACTTGGTGGCACTGCCTGTCTTCTTTGGTTTGGGGAGGGGGTATGAGGTGGGGGTCTTATGCACGACCACCTGCTAGTTATCTTTCCCAGCCAAGAGGAATAAAGTTTTGCTTCCATTCTGAGTGGCTATAGCTTTCATGGGGGTTGATGTCAACCCAAACTGACACCAGCAGTGCAGAAACCTGGCTTCTGGATCTCCAGGAAGCCCTCCTGATGCCTAGGGGTACCTGCTTTACTCTACCTCCGAACTCTTAAGAGGCTCCTTCTGCACCTGCATCCTCTCTGCCTCTCTGGATTACAACCGATACAGGGTGAAGAATCTGTGGAGCTCCCAGAATGGAGTCTAGGAAAAAAGGCCATACTAATGAGACAAAATGCCAGCAAGGAAGGTCCACTGCTGGCTAGGGTGGGATCAAGAAGATGCCCTGGTGGAGATTACCAGATAAGGAGTCTGGAAATTGCAGCAGGTCCTAGCCGTCAACCAGGAACCCTGAACATGCTACCAACTCTCTGAACAGGGGATTATCCTAAGATGCCCTGCCCCAGCAGGCTGTCAGGGCCCCTCAGTGAACAGGTGCATGCATTCAAGGCCCACTCTAAGGGAAGCATGGTACTTTTGACGGTCCTACCCTCCCTTCCTACCTGGGCAGGCCTGGCTACG